>OY735254.1:12522702-12615748 GCA_963457715.1 Argyresthia albistria
AAAAACTTTTGATTGATTTAGCATTTATTTCTATGCATTTATGTCTATTATTGTCTATAATTTTCCTCGTAGGTGTAATAAAAAGCACTATACATACCTCAGGATAAAGTACAGTTCCATACCTCAAATGGTTTGCGCCCCTCGCAAGCTCGTGGCGCAAATGCCATAATCTCGGTATGGAACTGTCACTTTCTTCCCTCTGAAGTAATGTACTATTGCAGTATGACTGCTGACAAATAAAAATAAAAAAACCAACCGGGTATGTAATGGAATTTCATACATACTTCCCACCCTTGGGTCGGAAGGATTTTCATACAAACTTCCATACCTTGGGATGAAAGGATTTGAAGGGCGGGATAAAGGCGTTTCTTCCCTCTAATTGGTATAATTAGTATGTATTTTCAGAGCAGGTGTGATAAAAAAGAATTTGTATTTGTATTTGAGTAACGCAGGCCTCGAGGTCAAAAACGTAAGTTTTTCATGGCTATACAAATAAAAAATAATCGGTCAAGTGCGAGTCGGAATCGCACAAGAATGGTACCGTAGGTACCATCGTAAAACAAAACTGAAGCACTCAAAACAATAAAAATAAATCAAAAAGAAAATTAAAAAGATTATGCCCTCACGAGGATTTGAACTCACGACCTACCTACGTACCGGCTGCGCCACGACAGCGATGTGAGTTGACGCCAAATATACCATCATATTGAAATGCGTGGGTGTATCGAAACACGTCTCTTGTATGGGGACCCCCTTTAATTTGTAATATCTCTCGTATTTCGGTATTTGTTGTTATTGCGGCAACAGATATACACATTTTTTGAAAATTTCAACTTTCTAGCTATTACGGTTCGTGCCTCTAACTTCCCCCCAATGATTGTGCTAAAACAGGAAACATGTGAACCAAATTTTAATGTGTTTTAAATTATTAATTTAGAGTAACATCAGTTGTAAGCTTTACTACCAAATTGCAGACGCCATCTCTGGACATAAGGGGAGTTTAAACACGTTGAACCTCGGCGCAAGAACGCTTCGGTTGCCGTCGTACCAGGTGTCCTACCGCCGGCTACTCTCTATGTACCGACAAGGCGATGGACTTGTCTCGCGATTCTTGCGCGCGATCAATCGTCCGCATTTCTTTTACACGTCTATGTATGGGTGAGTGTGGTATTGTCAACCGACTTCAATAATTGAAACAAAAAGTAAACTTTAGAAAAAACCGACTTCCACAAACCCTATTTGATTAGATTGAGTTTAATACTAACTGTAACCCCTTATCCCCCCCTCCCTTGGGGAATTAATTTTGTCAAATCCCATCTCAGTGCTACCCCACGCTACTAAGGAACCTCTGTACAAAGTTTCATGGCTCTAGGTCCACCGGTTTAGGCTATGCGTTGACTGCCCGTCAGCCACGCATTTTAGTACCTAGTATTGAGCAGTTCTGGTGGCCATATGTGGTCTTCATCAGCAGTTCCACATCACAATATTATGTTTACCGTGAGTAAATGCACGAGTTATTACTAAAAACTCAAAAATCACTATAGGTCTGCCTATAATATTTGAAGAGTTCCCTCGATTTCTCCGGGATCCCATCATCAGATCAATGGGACCAATGGGAAGGTAAACCCTTTCAAACAAAAAAATAGTCTAGGCGCTATCGGGGCACATACATAAAAAGAAACATCCGGACGAATTGTAAACCTCCTCCTTTTGGGAAGTCGGTTAAAAAACTAGCCGCTCACAACATTAGCCGTAACACAAATGTAGTGCAAGGCGCCCTAACGCTGTTCATGTCTTTCTACGAGCAGTCGCGTGAAGAACCGCGAGGACTTCGACGGAGCAACGTCCAAAGGATACGGGTGCACGCACAACGCCAGGCAGTCACTGTCGGAGTACACGGCGCTTTATAAGGTACCATCACAGATACTATGTATAATATTACACTAATACAGATAGACCACCTACAACAAAATATGACACCGGCGTAAACTGAGATGCTACGGAAGCTTCCTAGGCCATTATCGCTTGGTGCAGCACCATCGAAAAATTGCAAATACCACGAGATGGCGCTATGATATATAGGATTTTTTCTAAGATTAACGCCACCTAGAAGTATGTACTGAAACCATGGCGTTTGAAGTACAAATCTTACTCCTCACGCCATCTCTTTTTTAGGAAGGGTTACTAATTCTAATTTGCATGGGATGAGCTTGAGCACCCTGTGGTACCATGAGTCATCGTCTTAACACGTCGTCGTACGCATATGCCTCGTCCAGAGTGAACGCGCGGTGACTTGGACTTGCCACGGCCTTAGTCACTACTGCAGGACGGATGCAAGGGGCGGTTTCATAATATGTTCATGTTCAACATTGCTCGCCCTCTTTGGCCACCCACCGCGCAACAATAAAAGAACTGTGTCTCTAGTTGCTCGCATCCGAAGAAAATAAGCTCGCCTTTGTACATGTTTTTTCCAATATTAAGTGTCTGTATTATGTTTTCTGTGCAATAAAGTATAAAGTTAAGTTAAGTTAAAATACCTGGATCCCTCTGCCTTGCATGGTTTCCCTGGCAAGTTTATTATAAAATCGTAGGTCCTTGTTTTTTACGTGGTTGCTTGAGTGAATGAGCTACAAAACAACGCCAATATTTGCAGATTATCGAAAGAGAATTAAATATCAGTACAATCTAGGAATTAAGTGGAATAGGATTTGTCTGCCAGTATCCTTCATACTGTGTTCGGCAGTTCAGTCCGCGTGACTTCCATAGTTTGGGCTGTGGTTTACTAGTCGGTCGTGTGTTCACAGGAGTACGAAGAGCTGGAGCGGGCTGGCACCAACGACACCGAGCGGAAAAACCGTCGGGATGAGTTAGCCAGGGAGCTCGCAGCCAGGGAGGACCACATAAGACGGGTGAGTTGCGCGTGGGGTGGCAGACGCCCGCCGACCCCAACTGAACAACAGTGCCCCAAAGGGAAAGCGAGCTCATGATTCCACCAATCCAAACCTAAAGACTTGACCGAACCAACGCGTTCAGCTCGCGTCCGCCGTGGTAGTCAGAAGAAGTCAGAAGAGAAGTGAAAAATCAAGTTGCTCCCATCAAATCGGTTTTATAATGAAAGTTTCTCAGAATGATGTCCCTAACAAAGAAGTTTCTCATTTTGCGTTAATTTAAACGTTGTATTCTTTGAGCGTTTCGTGCGATTTGTCTGCAGGTGGTGCAGGAGCTGCACTCGGTCGACCCGGCCACGGCGACGATGCCAGCGTCCATGGCCAGCCACCAGTCCACCCAGCAAGAGAGGCACTAGCACACACTAGCTCTTCCATCGGGCAGGGCCGGATTCAGGATCTCATTTCGAGGGGGGCATTCGTAAATCGTAATTTCTTTATTGTCCTCACATTAAAAGGTGTCGTGTTTTTTCATAACATGTACAGAGGCGAGCTTGTCTCTCTTTGTCGCCTTTCTTACCAGGCTCAGATCAGACGGAGCTAGGGATAAATTAAGGCGCGTTGTGGTCGCTGACGATCCCCGTCGATAGCATCCACTACAGCTACGACTCAACACGCTCGAAAGGGTAGCACATAAAAGACATAAAATTAAACTTTTACATACAGGCACATACATTGCTACTGGCCCCACACTAGGATACCGTGTCGTGGGAACTAGAAACAGCGACATCACAAGCATGTAAACATCCAAGACCTGTTTTTTTTGTCCCCATCCGGGATTTAAACCCGGGACCTCTCACATGGTAGGCAGATGCGCGACCGCTGCGCCACAGAGGCCGTCACTACTGTCATCAACTCATCATAATCGCCTTGTTTTCGCCCACTGCTGGGTAAAAGCCAGCCTCCTTTTTGTGCCCACTTATCCGGTCCTGTGCCAATCGAATGCAGGTCTTCACCTTTCCAACATGCGTAATGTCATCGACCTATCTGGCTGCCGGTCGACCCACGCTTCTTCTTTCGGCCACCACTCGGGGTGGGATCTACTCCACCTGTCATCACCTCGCCTCGCCAAGTGTCCTGCCCACTTTTACTTGAGTCACGGTTTCCGACATCTTGGACCTTAGTCTGTCGTCGTATTTCTGTGCTGCGGACTCGGTCTAGGAGTGTGATGCCTAGCAAAGAACGTTCTGTGGCTCTTTGGGTTACTCTAATTCATCACTACTATGCATTAGGCACGGATCTACCCAAAATTCTTATGACAAACAGTTCCGGTAGCAGAGGTGGGTTTGAGTTTCAACGCATAGCGAACTCTATTTACCAAGTTATTTAGCCAAATTTAAGTCGAGTTCGCTGTGCGTTCTTCCCCACGCACACCGCTCTACTATATAACGCCAAACTTCTCAATCAAACGCTATGGGGGCTGTACTTTAGAGCATTTTCTTATAACTTTATGACAAATTTTAAAACACCACCAAAGAAACCTTAGGGCGTTATTCCAAACAGTCTCGATGAGCCCTTTTTTAACAGATAAATTATAATTTTTGTATGTAAAATGACAAATCAATCTGTCACTTAGAGCTTATCGGGATGTTTTGAAACACGACATTTATATAATATTTGGCTGACTTGTTTTGTTCATAACTTTCAAACCTCTGCACTGATTTTGACAAATCATTGCTAAGGATCATCGCAGGGAACTCTACTACTATTTACAGAGAACCGCATTAAAATCAGTCCACACGTTTGACCGCAAGGGTGTTACACACACACACACACACACACACACACACACATAATAACGACGTTCCTCAATGACGACACGATTAATTACCCGCTGGACGACCGTCGTAATAGCCGTCGTAAAAATGTGCAGACGACAACACTTACATTTAAATATGCAAGCCACGATGAAATAAACGGAACGACTATATGTCGTGTCGTCATGGTGGAATCGCCCTCTTTTACTCCTCTTTTTTTCGGGTTAAAAACTACCTCAAATCGGTAAGTTGTTGTCAACTTTCTTCTATGATTGTTTGTTATTTATTGTTACGCCCTAAATTTACGTTATTATGTCGTGAATCCTATTTTTTATTGCGGAGTTTATCTTGGTATATGAAGGTTGTCGGATTTACAACAATGCTGTCAACTGACTACGTTTTCTAGATTACGATCCAGATATTTTTATTGCGACTAATAGAAGATCATCATTGTTTGCACATGGCGTATACTTTCACGTTATTTAGGCGCGGAAAGAAATATACCCGGCTCGTGAAAGGTCTCTAACATGATATTACATGATACATAGCTAGGTAAGAAAATATAATCTAGTCTTTTTTGCTAAATAAGTAGTGTAATTTATAATTCAGTACCAAAAAGTTTACCAAATATACGTTAATGCCAAAGTAGCACGTATCATTGTTAATTCGAGATGCGCTTTCCAACGATATTTTGGCTTGCGGTGACAGGTAAAACTATGTACCGCTTTTTGTCATTAAGTTGTGTAGAAGTGGCGCCGCCCTGTAAACCCACCTTCAACATCAAGTAACATCTGAAAGATTACCCGTGCAATATAATCATTATTTCCACAAAACAATGTTATTATACCTAGTACATTATGAAACAAGGGAGCTAAGTTGGTCATTGAAATAGTAGTTTATGAAACTGTTGCATAATGAGGGGTATTAAAACACGAGTGGGTGTTTTTTATAGTATCCCACGAGAGTTTTAATACCTAGTTTTGTGCAGTTTCATACACTACTTTATCTACTCTCATACTTAAGTGTTAAATCAAAGTTAAAAAACAACAATATTTCTACTTACATCAGTGCTTAGAAACAACAAAACGTTGTCACGTCACGTCGACGTTTTGTTCCAGCATAATCACAGTGCATGCGCGGAGCATGGGCCACAGTATCTAACCTCAGATCAATGAACCTCTTTGTTTAAATCTTCCTGCCTCCAAGTACTTATGAAACACTGAGTGACTGTTTGGTTGTCAACTAAAGCTAAAAAACTTTCCAACGGTACAGTCTTCAAACACCTTGGCTGTACGGTTTCAAGCCCTTGCCTTTCCCATAAAAGTAGAACTGTATCGTAATGGAAAAAAAGTTTAATAATAACATTAGTTTTGTTCGAGAAGTAGTGTTATATTTTTTTTAATTTGATTACTGTATTGCGTTTATAAAGTACGTCATTATGAATTAAATTTCAAGTTTGTAATTCGAACTTTATTACATGAGAGTAGATAAAATATTTTTCAACACACCTGCTCGTAAAGTGACCCATATGACGGACGTTGGTTTTAGAATCATAATGCTGTTTTTATACCATTACCGCACAAGTGTGGTAATGGATGTAGTTTTTGGACAAGTAATGACAGCAAAGAGTTTTTTATGCGGGAAAAATATTATTTTAATTGACTTTAATTATTAATTAATACTGTTCATTTTAAAATAAGATGACGAAACATTTTTTCTTCAAATTACAAGCAAACTAAGAAAACAGCAATGTATTTCGTTTACTATGATGAAATTTTATATTTGGCTGTTTGTTTGGCTTTTGCATTGCTCTGGCAGTCAGGGTCAACGAGCGAAAACAAAAAATAAATAAAGTGCGCGCCTATTTCATCGAATTTTCAACAAATGAAACTTTTCATTCATTGTTTTTATCGTTAAAATGTCGAGTAGGTACCGATGAAAATATAGAATTATTCTCACAAGAGTGTTAAAAACATCGTATGAAACTCGTGAGCAATTGGTATAACATTCTCGGTTCTTTCCTCATCTCGCCTGCGGCTCGAGCTGGTAAACCAACAACCTCGTATGTTATGTTATGGTTATGACCAACTTTGCTCGCTTTTTCATAATCATAATGTACTATTATCTATTCTCATGTCATAAAGTTCGAATTACAAACTTGAAAACGAATTCATAATGACGTATCTACTTTAAAAACGTAATATCGTAATCTAATGAAATAGTTCCTACTTCCTCCTGTAATAGCGCGCCAAAAGATCGTTGGAAAGAACTTTTTTTTACTATAGTTGACAGCCAAACAGCCTCTCAGGCATACTTGGAGGCAGGATGATAAACAAAGAGGTTCATTGATCTGAGCTTTGATATGCTGGGTTTGGGCGGCTTGTCACGTTGAAGTTTTGTATGTAAGCACTGATTTATGTGGAAACATTGTTGTTTTAACCCTTTCAGTCGAGAGATTGTCATTCTCCTGGCCGAAAAGGAAAAAGAATTACATTTAAACTAGGGGAAATTAAGTTCTCATCCCCTTGCAATAGACATTAATTGACGTCTTGGTACCCACTGTCAAAGTCAAAGGACTCTTTTTTTCCAGAAGCGACTGGGCCGGTTTCTGTATGAGAGACACTTCAAAATGAGAGTAGTTAACGTACTTAGATGTGAAACTGCACATAACTAGGTAATAAAACTCTCGTGGGATACTATTACAAACCTCGCCTGTACGGCTCGGTTTTTAAACACCCACTCCTGTTTTAATACCCCTCGTTATGCAACAGTTTCATAAACTATTAAGAGCAAAATTTACCAACGAAAGAGTAACTTTCATAGACACCAAATCAGATCACCTCATTTTGAACTGTCATTGTCATACAAATTATCCCCGGGATAGTTATTCTCGTATAACTTTTTGTTGGTAAAGTCCAGCCTAAGTATATCAATACGACTTCATTCTGATGTATGTAAGTTAACTCAGGCAAATCATCAAATTTTTATGTGTAAACTACCAATAAAACATTTATAAAGTGCCTCTTTTATCAAAACAGTAATCTATACTCTTAATGGACAATTTTTTCAACTTCAACCCATGTGTTTTAATTTTTGGCAGTGAATTAGAATAAATGTACCTACCTACCTTTTTTATGCACTTATTGAACTCACATCACATAACGTAGGTTTATTTTATTTTTAATGTTTTTATGTCGATTGTGTATTTTGATGTTTGAATATTGCAGATATGATTATGATAATTACGTGATATCTAATATACCTACCACATGATAATTTAAAACTGACATCAACATTGTTTAAATATTTTAAATAAATGAGCTTTATAATAATATTGGGATTTTATTTGTTCCATATCTCATAAATAGGTGCAGTTAAGTGAGTTATACCTATTTTATTAGTATCTATGCACATAGTTAGGTATAAGCAATTCTAAATTGTTAATAATGTACAAGTACTTTAGCCTATATCTATTTTAGAAATTATTTTTTTTGCTTTATTTTACAAGTGCAGTAATAAGATTAAATATAAGTCACTTTGAGTTACCATCAAATGACTGGTTATAAATATGAGTATAAATAGATACAGTAATTAAACACGAACATAACATTAAAACTGCTCGGGATATAACATTCAACATACAACAATTTGAAATCTAATACCGGCCACATTTAATTAAACTGCCTGGTGTTAAAGGTTAAAACATCTTTTCGACACATTTCGTAATATGAAAAAGCCTACATACCTATAAACTTCTCAAGTTCTTGTTTTCATTCTTACCACAACAACAACAAAACATGCTAGTTAACATTTCGGTCCCTATTTCGGGGGGCGATTTAGACCGATCGGACTAGTTGAACTATATCCCCTGTTCGATTGAGGAATTGCAGATTGCTCATTACCCGAAATGTGTTAGCTTTTCAGCTCCTAAAAGCCTTATTTCGGCCCCTCCCAAGCCGCGTGCAGATCGAAAGCTAAGCTAACTTAGTTTAGCTTAGCTCGCATAGCGGACGTAGGTTTTATACAAAAGTAGTATAGTTTGGGTACAGGTGTAGAAAACCGCGTCAGCTATGCAAGCAAAGTTAAACCAACTTAGCTTAGCTCTTGCGGTCTGCAACTCGCATTACTCCGAACATAAGATATGATTTCAAAAGGGCGTAGTATTTCAGCAGAGGTCATTGCGGCCACTTTCGTGGCCTGGCCTCCTAGTGCGTATACAGGGTGTAATCGTTAAGTGTGCACAGGCGATTATTCCGTAACTGTTAAGGGTTCTACTCACGATACAATCTAACTTGCAATCTGTTGCTGCAATTTGTCTTTCTTTTGACATTAAACACTCCAATAAATTAAGTACGAGATTAGTAGAAAAGGTTTAAGTTTCCTTGCTTAAATTTAATTTTAGTTCTGCTTTCGATATCATTTTAAAATTATTTGATATCTGTAATACTTACGGTATAATCGCCTGTGCACATTAACGATTACACCCTGTTTGCCGCGATATGTCAATGTGCCGGGCGGCGGCATTCTACGCCGCGGCCATTGGTGGCCGCTGAGTGCGTAGGGCTCGTAAGCGATTGCTTAAATAACCTCAGAATTCCTGCTGGGAGCCCCTAGTTACGCGTGTCGGTGGACGAAGGCTGGTTCTCGCCGTCCATCTTATGGCGCGCGGCGTGTATGTAGGCCTCGGAGGGCACCGCCGGCCACTGGTCGCCGGCGGTGAGTGGCACGGCGGTGGCAACGCTGGCACGCCACGACTCGGAGGTGGACACCTCGGCTGGGCGGTCGGTGGCCTCCGCCTTGGGGCATTCGAGCGACAGCGGCTTGGGCGTCTCAATCCTGGAAGGGGATTCGGCAATTGTAGTCATTGCTTGGGCTCTTAGTTTGTAGCTCTCTTTTTGAAGAACAGCCATCTTCAAAAAGAGCCCTCCTGACCCGTCTACCCACTGGACTTTCCGACTGGTGGGAGGCCAGCCATGTGACGGATGCACAGAAATGGGATGGGATGAGCAGAAGAAAGATAAATGTATTCATAATGAATTAATAGGATCACGAGTTTATCCTGAGTGTATGATGGATAGAGCAGTAGACCGCACAATGACTCGACGTACCGAACCTTTCGTATCAGTACTCCGGTGGTATTGAATCAGCGAACTACAAGTCTAAGCAAAGCAAATCGATATTATACCCGAAATCCCAAAAGACCCCTGAAGAGATGAAAATTGTGGTGTAATTAAAAAAATACCTCACGCGGTCTGGCGACTGCATCGCGTCGTTTGTGCTGGAGATCTCCAGGTCCTCCGCGTAGCTCAGCTGCAGTTTCTCACCTTCACTGCGTGGCTCGCTCTCTGCGGTTAGATGGTTCACAATATAACCTCTATTTGACCTTTTGTCTTAATGAATGAAATAGAGTATACAGAGTGTAACAGAAGGGTGTAGTCATATTTTAGGAGGTTGTTAGGGAAACCATTCTGAGCAACTTTTACTATGAAACCGATTTGAACAGAGCAACTTTATTTTTCATTGCTCCATATATTTTGGTCCGGGCGGTCAGCTGATTTGTATAGAGATGTGAAAATTAAAGTTGCTCTGATCAATTCGGTTTCATAGTCAAAGTTGCTCAGAATGATGCCCCTAACAACCTATTAAAATATGACTACACTTTTCTGTTACAGCCTGTAGAGAGGGCGAACCCACTATACTAAAGTACGAGGCCATTGTTTTGTTACGTTGACTTGGCGGGAGAGAGAGAGCGAGACGAGACCCGACGTGACAAAGCAATGGCCCCGTACTTTATCTCATTGGCACATGGTCAGCACCGGGATTCGAACCTGCTTCGCTCTCCGGCGTGAGAAGCAAGTGCAAAACCCACTGGACTACGGTACGGAGTTCCCGACCACAGAGAAAGTAATGAGAAACCCTCTCAATACAGAGATTGTTCCTCTAACATAATAGGCGAAATGGAAAAATACTTGACATTAAAATTAGGGAAAATTAAGTTTTCATCCCCTTGCAATAGACATTAATTGACGTCTTGGTACCCACTGTCAAAAGTCACGGACATGTATATGTCCATTGTCCAAGGATTAGCGCGAAGACCCTCAACTCCGAAGCATGTCGATATTGTATGTAAGTATAGATAGACCCAGTATGGTTCAGTGAACTGAATTGGATAAACAAGGAGGAAGAGACAGGTTAGATGTTATCCGCAATAACTATTATGAAAACTTGAACAGGTAATTAATGGTCGACAACCTCCGATAGTACATGGCGCCCTAAGACCAGACTCACAAGCCTGCCTGCAATCTAGGGTCAAAAAGTGCTAAACTAGACCCGCCTGCTGTGTGCGCTTGGAGTAGTGTACTCACACACAGGAGGCGGCTCCAGTTTATCAAACGTCCACCCTAGATTGGTCTTGAAGCAGGCGCATGAGCGTTGAAGAAGAAGACCAGCGCTCACCTGCCACCCTCGGCGCGTCTGGCCACCCCAGCGAGTCCCCCTCCACATCCACCGGCTCGTCTTCCGTGTCGTACACCCGCGGCTCCCGGGGGCGTTCCTCCCGGCCCCCGCGCTCGCCCCGCTCCCCCCGTTCCCCGTCGGAGGAGTAGCCGAGCATGCTCTCGACGGTGTGGTGTCGCTTGCGTGTGCGCAGCTTGAGACGCCGCTGGCGGTTGGCGCGGATGCGCTGGTACGTCTGGGGGAAAATAGGTGTTTTTAGGGTTCTGTTAGAGAAACAAGGAACCCTTATAGTTTCGTCAAGTCTGTCTGTCTGTCTGTCCGTCCGTATGTCACAGCAACTTTATTCCAAAACTATTAGGACTACACAATTGAAACTTGGTATGTATTACGGCAAGTCCGACTCGCACTTGGCCACTTTTTTGTAGATGCTTATGTGCTCGTGAGTGAGGGGCTTGCGCGGAGGTTAAGGCGGGCGCGAAATATCTCACATTCGAAACCACCGCATGCGTCCATACTGAAGTGACGAAGCGGGTGTGGCCGAAGTGCGGCTCCTCCGCCGCGCCCGCCTTAGGTCAAAGCACAGATGCTATAATATTATACTAATACAGATAGACCACCTAGAACAAAATATGACACCGGCGCACACTGAGATGCCACGGAAGCTTCTTTAGTTCGAGGCCATTATCGCTTGGTGCAGCACCATCGAAAAATTGCAAATACCACGGGATGGCGCTAAGATATATTGGGATTTATTCTAAGATGAGCGCCACCTAGAAGTATGTTAACTGAAACCATATCGTTTAAAGTACAAATCTTACTCCTCACGCCATCTCTATTTTATGAAGGTTTATAAAATATCTTCAATAAAAGCACGTAAATTAATTAATTACGGTTTTATTCTTTAGAGACACAATACATGTCGAGCGTGTTGCCCAGAGAGAGAGATGGAGAGAGATATATTTCTATTCCGTTCTACTCAGTACTCAGTATACCACACTTTACTAATTCTAATTTGTATGGAATGGGCACACTGTGGTCAAAGTCGCCGCGCATTCACGTGTGGTTGTGATGTAGACCTAATTTCTGGTAAATTCGGATAACTGAAAGGACTATGATTACCTCCCACCGAGCGTCTTCATCCTGATGGTGCAGTGAGTGGGAGGCGCCGGCCGCGTCCCTCGGCAGCGCACTAAGGCTGTACAGATGCTGTAGCTCCTGTAGAAAGTGCGCCTGCGCAACTCCCGGGCCGAGGCGCGCGCCGCATACGCCGCAGGATGACTTGCGCTCGCCGTCCGCTGGGCAACGTAAACAGACGTGGTAAATGTCTTTGCCAAACACAAAGAATGGCTTCGGCCTGGACCTGCCTTGCTAAATGGTTTCTTCCTCCAAAAGAGGTGGCGTCATGAAGCGGCCGTAATGTATTACAGCGGTGATGACGGTGAATGACAGTTAACAGTAAGTATATTGATATTTTTGAATTTGTCCCTTATTGATTGCCTAGCATCTAGTTGATAGATAGCCCGAATGGCCCTTTTTTGTAAGGCAAATATTGTGTTTATATCTGCCGCTCTCCCCCAAAGCAGTATTCCGTAAGACATAATACTATGGAAATAACTAAAGTAAACCAATCTGGCAGTTCCTACATCTGTGATGTGTCTGATATTTGCTAGGTGCCGCCTGCCTGACCGTATAAGCAGCTGAGCTAAGTCTTTGTGAGAGACTAGTTACAAGAGGACCCCATTATAAATTGCCTTACGGCCGATCCCAATAACCTATCTCTATCCGTGATCTGTAGATTACGCGTTACATTTGACAGTTGCGCTCTGGGATTTATGCCAAAATTGACACTAGCAATCTCAAATCTGCAGATTATGGATAGAAGATAGGTTATTGGGATTGGCCATTACTCATCCGAGATCTGATCTGAAAACTGTCTGTGACTCACGCGAGAAGAAGTCGTGCGCCTCTTGGCAGGTCTGCGCGGGGGGCTCCTCGTCCTTGCAGGGGCGCGGGGAGGCGGAGGCGGCCGAGCCCGGGGAGCTGGTGTCGTCGCGCGAGGGGTAGCTATGCCGGTAAAGGGGGGGTGTGCTGCTGTCGTCACGGACGCTCTGGAAGGCGGGCAGGGTTTTAAATCCTGTTCCTAATGCCTGTTTCTAATCCTGTTCCTTATGCGTCAGTCTACCTTCCTTTTCTAAGCGAAACAAGGAGAGGTATAGATGCCGCCATCCACGATGACGCGTGACGTAGCTATTTGCATCTTTGTCTTTCAGCAGAGTGAGCCGATGAAAGAGAAAGAGACGCAGATAGCTACGTCACGCGTCTTCGTGGATGGCGGCACCTATATATTGACGCATAGATCTGTCCCTACTGTCTGCCCTTGTGTATAATCGGCATAATGTCTGTTTCGCACGGAAGCAGTACGTTAGCGAACAGTAGAGTTAGAACTATGCGTCAATATACCTCTCCTTGTTTCGCTTAGAAAAGGAAGGTAGATTGAGGCATAGCTCTGTCCCTACTGTTCGCGCTGTACTACCCTCGTGTGAAAGCCGCATCAAGACTGAAAATCACAGGGTCAGTGCACAAGTTAGTAGCGCGGCCGATACCGGCTCGCCGACATTGACTTCCACTATGTTTACATGGACTCAGTATATAGTTAGTCTCGAATACACAAGTCAGCGTTGATTTCTCGCAAATTCGGATTCAGTCACTGATTCTGTGTATATCAGCCTTTTCAGAGAAGTCCTAATGTTTTATAACACCGTCATTGGATCGATCATTCTAATCTGAACAACTCCCCGCATTGCACGCTGTAGGCTACAATGAAAACGATATCTAGGTACACTTCGCGGCGTAAAACTTGACCCATGACCTTGACTGTGCAAGCGAGTTAAAGGCGTCCCTTTAGTGGTGATAGAGAGAGCGAGAGAGTTCCCCCACTACGTCAAACCAACGTTACTGAAAAAAAATTGCAGGGAAGTCAGAACATCCGTCCTTCGGCCTTTCCATTTCCCATCGATTATTAGGCTGAGTCTAGAAATAAGAGATTGTGGCGGTAACAGTTCTGATATGTCAGCATAACCGCGACACGAGTCAGTCCACAGTTAGTTGTTCCGTGGACGCGATCGGAGTATAGGTACTGCCATCCACGACGATCTTTGTCTTTCAGCAGAGTGCCTCGATGAAAAAGAAAGATGCAAATAGCTACGAATTTGCGTGTACCTATGTTGAGTTAAAAGTGGAATCCAAAGTTATTGCCCCTAAAAGTTATTTCAAAGTTGACTCTAATTACTGCAATCTCGCTTTCTATCTTTTGGGCCTAACACTGAGTTGCACAAAAAAAAAATACCCTAATGATTTAAGGGCGAGAATCTCATAGGATTGTCATTGTATCTATAGAGTCTGTATGAGAGTTTGAAAATAAATTAAGTAAGTACTAACTTACTTCTGATCGGATCGGTTTTGTATTAAAAATTGGTCGAATGATGTTCTTAGTAGAGTCTGATGACTCGTCAGTGCTTATGGGTTTTCCTCACGTCGACGTTTCGTTACCATTAGAAGGTCCTAGCGACAATAATTCCGTTAATATCAATTATCAGAATAAGGAGATAAATTGCATCATAGGTAACAAATCATACAAATAATGGTTCTACTATCGCCATCAAATCTAGTTTTACTCTCAAAACAGAAAACCGCTCGCTCACAACTGTTCCCAACCGCTCATTTAGCTATCCCGCCGCGGCCTCGATGTCTGATTTGCGGCGGCAGGCGATTCATACCGCGACCACAGGGACCGACATGACGGATGGCCGTCCTTCCCCACGAGTCCACGACACGTGCGGGTAATTAGTCAGCGTGATGAGAGGCTGCTGGATGTCGATCTGGGGCTTTAGCCAATAACTGCTTACCCCGAGCTGCACGAAACTTTTAAACTTTAGCACATCCTTTGCATCAGAAACAAATTACCTAACAATCCTATGAGATTCTCGCCCACCTAAATTGTTTCGTAAGTTAGTCAGGTTAGTTAGTTAGGTTAGTTAGTTAGGTTAGTTAGTTAGGTTAGTTAGTTAGGTTAGTTAGTTAGGTTAGTTAGTTAGGTTAGTTAGTTAGGTTAGTTAGTTAGGTTAGTTAGTTAGGTTAGTTAGTTAGGTTAGTTAGTTAGGTTAGTTAGTTAGGTTAGTTAGTTAGGTTAGTTAGTTAGGTTAGTTAGTTAGGTTTCGTTGGACGCAATAAGGAACTTAAAAGTAAATAAAGAAATTAACGAAGAATAGTCAGCCTTACCCGCAAAGCTTGTCCGACGCTCTGCCCCAAAGCATACTGCTCTCCCAGATGTCTCGCGAACGCCTTCCCCGGGTAGAGGGGGTGGAAAGCGCCCCCTATCGGCCGGAAAGCTCCACAGCCGAAGCTCTGCAACGCTGGGTGGAGGAATTGCGGGGCCATGTGGTGAAGGAAACCCTCCATGGTGATGTTCTGCAATCGAGGATATGGTTAGCTGATGTGGGGGTTGGCGGATCGCGAGCATGGGTAAACCCCTTACCGCATGGCCTTACTGGAAAATCAGTGCATTACCATTCTGAGAGAAGTTCAAAACCTATGATGAGATAATGGTATGACCATGCGGTAAGGGGTAATTAACCCTTCGTCCCCCGTGGTGCTACCAGTGGTCCTACCAGTAGTACCACGGGTTTGAAGAGTGTTTTTGACTATGTAGAGTAAAAAGTGTAGGGTTGATTCTGATTTTTTATGTAACGTTTCTGTTGAAGAAGGGGTGTCTTCATAATTTTTACTTAAATTTATTTGATATTTGTAAAGCGTGGAGTGATTTCCTCTTGAATCACACCTATAGCCTTCTACTAATTATTGTAAATTTTTCATTTCATTTCATTTATTTTTCCACTTATACGTCTATCATTACAGGCTAGACCCAATTCGGTGGGTATGTTTCATACAAACATTATAATTTACATTAAAATAAAGAAATAAACTACAATAGGTGCTCACTGTAGCACAGTACGAGCAACGCCATTCTTCTGAATTCACTCCGAGCAACATGGAATAGATCGACGTGAACCGAGATAAGGTTTAGAGTGTGTGCGGCGCTAAATAAAAAATCTTGTAGCAACAAGGTAAATGGCCAGTAAGTACAAAACCTTTGACCGTTTTGCCACGAAATCAGTATATGCAAATATTCCTGATCAAGCTCAATTATTATCTCAGCTACACTCCGGCTTCAAATATTATCATGACGTCATTTGGATAATAAATGGTACAGTTCGCCAAGTTTATTTCAGCTGGTTTCCGATACGCTGTTCAAGGGTCACGATTAGCTAACAAAGCAATTAACAATTTTTTGACAACCACGTGCAGCTTTTTTAATTAATCACCATCTTTCATTTCATAAATCGTAATCTTTAAACGGTGTCTCGGAAACTAGCCTATGCGAGAAAGGGAGACACAGAGAAACTTGGCGCGCCCGCCATATAACAGCAACACTCACCCCGGTCAAGAACCCAAGATCAGTCCGCCCGCCCCGGTCCCAGCTGTAATTGCTCTAAGGAACACGATTGTAAGTCAACACACAAGGCGTCACTCCGTGTTTGCTCACGCCAAAGCTATTCAGCAGCTCAAAGGAGCTTGCTTGATTACAATGGCATCGGTCTACAGTCGACAGAACTACGGTATAACCAGCTGCTAGAGTGCTCGCACGATAAGTCTGCACTTAGGTTAAGGCATGCGAATCGTTTTCTTTGGTTTAATCATGGATATTTTCTTTTTGCATTTGATGGCTCTTTTACATGACGTCATTCTGTTGTTATTTCATAGAACTCAGGAACAAAAGTTCCGTTTTGACAGTTCATAAAAATTATCTATTTTGACTCGACAGGCCACAAGCCTATTGTTTCAAATGCTCCATGTGGTGTGGCAGCATATCTGCTACATCAGCTATTGTTGCTATTGCCGTAAATTGCTTGATATAGCAACGAGGGCCAAGTCGATGGAATTGCATTACGATGAACTTACATTTATAGACTTGTGGTTTTTGCTATAAGGTTATGTTAGGTCGATGCTTGGGACCGGATGGTGGTTAATTGGTGTCTGTCTTGCCTGCAAGCTCTACATCTACAGCGGACTAGATATACGCCTAGAATTAGCAAGTATAAAGTATTATTTGGGTATACATACACCGCTTCGGACCACTTGTACCATAGCCGGTACCATGACGATATCAGACTATCAATTAGTACTTGTTTGCCCCAGTATAGTATCATTAATATCATTATCCAAAAGTATACAGTATCTTGTATTGCACGACCAAGGGCCCAATCCGCGCCCAGGTGAATTGAAAGCGTACACTCAAATTGTATACGATATTTCACAAAGTTAAAAACATAAAAAACCCGACTTCGAGACCTCATTACTCAATCCTCTCTGCTTGCGTTGCGAATGTCATCTAAAAACACGAAGACGACAACCTCTGTGTTCTGTCTGTTAAGTCCACACATACTCAATATACTTAGATGAATATCGGTCCCTTCAGTCAGCCCACAGTCACAGAAAGGAAACAATACGTGATTTTGTTTACCTACCTTTAATTTAATATGTTGAGTAAGACATTATACTTTTCAGATATTTTCATGTAGTGACCTACATAACTACTAGACAGATTCCTGATATTCAAAAAATGGTACCAACCCTATGAGTAACCCTTTCAAACAAAAACAATATTTTTTGAAATCAGTTTCGAGGTAACACACATTAAAAATAAATATATGTAGATAAAAAAACATACAACCGATTTGAGAACCCCCTCCTTTTTGAAATCGGTTAAAAATGACAATAGTTTACGTCTATGATTTCAATTCAATTCAATTCAATTCAATAAAAAAAAAATATTGACCATAAAATCATACATATTACTTAGTCAACGTCAATATAATATTAATATTTTTGTATACTACCGCCCGTTCGGTAGTTGTGGGCTTAGGGATGGAGCAAAGAAGAGCAAGAAACTCCCCCGTACCTCTTTTAAAATATCAGAGCCTTAAAAATACAATGTTATGTATTTCTACTTAAGTCTAAGGAAATACACCGAGGAGAGACGTACTGACTCAGTCCATCTTATTTCTATTTCTAGTGCTAATACTATGATTATGACCTAAAGTCTTAAATAAACCTATGTTTTTTTCTGGTGTACATGATATTTTCATAAATGTTTTGACAGGTAACAGTATGTATATTCATATTTTTGAATTTGTCCCTTAGTGATTGCCTAGCATCTAGTTGATAGATAGCCCGAATGGCCCTTTTTTGTAGGACAAATATTGTGTTTATATCTGCCGCTCTCCCCCAAAGCAGTATTCCGTAAGACATAATACTATGGAAATAACTAAAGTAAACCAATCTGGCAGTTCCTACAACTGTGATGTGTCTGATATTTGCCGGGTGCCGCCTGCCTGACCGCATAAGCAGCTGAGCTAAGTCTTCGCGAGAGACTAGTTACATGAGGACCCCATTGAAGTTTCGAGTCTATAGTTATTCCAATAACGAAAATTGTTTCTTCAACGAGGTCTGGTCTTTCCGTTCCTATGCTTACACTCGTTTCCACCTGCCGCACATTCGGTAAACAGAATTTGATACATTTTGTCTTCTTCGAGTTTAATAAAAGGTTGTTTACATTAAACCAACTTAACACATGAGAGAGTGTACTATTTGCATCGTCTAGAATTTCTTGTTGTCTTTTCACCTTAAAGATAATGGATGTGTCATCAGCAAATAGTACAATCTGAGTCACTTTCTCCACCATATACGGCAGGTCATTCACGTAAACTAAGAAAAGGAACGGCCTTGGGGGCCAATTTGCATGGGCGAGATTATTGGCCCCTAGAACCATTATTGAACCGATCGATCTAAGCTTCAGAGTTGTCTCAGCTGATTTCCACACGCTTGAGAGAGCTATCAGAGCTGAGAGCGGTTTATTAATACATGGACATCTATGGTGGGTCACAACGGGTGTAACCAATCAAATAACTTAAAATGTTCCGATATGTTTATTATTCCTCTAAATCTATTCCCCGACGAGCAATTGAGCGTTTGTTTACGCTAGGTACGACCACGCAAGGACCACCGTGCCCGCTATACGCAGTCGTACCGATACTTGAAATCGTTTATTGTTTCAATACAAAACGGGGCATGTCTCTCATCGGCTACTGAGCGCTATTGTTTTGCTAGCTGTACACGACGCAATAGCACGCGATTTCTAAATAAACACCTTTTATCACCGCTCCTGTGTGGTAGTGGCAGTAAAAGAATCACTGTCTTCTTGTTTAGCTGAAACATTGTTTGAGGATTAGAGGAAAACTTTGGAATGGGAAGTGGAAATTTCAAACAGTATTTGTGTGTTTGTGCCTTTAACTTTTAGAATATCAAGATTTTATTACAGCTGGATTTTCAATGGGGGCAGGTCTTCTAGGATTATAACTCGGGTCTTAATTGGTTATTTACTCTATTATTAATATATTTTGATCCTGTCGCGCGCGGTTCATCGCTAGACATAGGTCTCTCTCCTCTCTGGGCAGTCACCCATTAGTTCTCGTCCCAAAGACTTATTTTACCGTAGCGTAGCTCAAATTCAAATAAAAATGTATTTTATCCAAAGAGCCTATTCTGTGGGTGCCTGTATGCAGACTTGACCTAAGCTGGAAGGTACTTTAATCTAAATCCTTACTGCCCTACGCATAACATTTCAGAAAAACGTTTTATCACATACCTACATAATCTAAACCGTAATTCCTATGCAACAGGCTAATAATAAAAGGGCAATAAGTAAGGGAGAGTCGCGGCCTTGATTTATAGTTGATAGGAATGCGAATAGCACGCCCCTCTTTTCAATAAGCTGCTCTGATAAGAATCATTGCCCACAATCGAGAAAGGTTTCCTCCGAACGCGCAATTAGATACGCGATTTTATTGACGCGTAAACGCGTTTTGTATTACTGTGCGATATTGGCCTTTTGCCTAGCTGGTTTGGAAGTGGCGGGGGCATGTGGAAATTACAAGTAGTAGGGTAGTGAATTACAGTGCGGGTACGGGATATATCCTCACGCGAGTCAGTGACCACAGCCGCAGCTCGCCCTGTTTGCTCGTCTTGTGGTGCACATTTATTTTCTCGACATCACTTTTATGCCTTTTATTTATGCAATAAATGTACAACTGTATCAAAGTTAACATAATCCTAAACTTGCTATATACTTATTTTTAGTAAGAGGTAACCATCATAATAAACCACCTAACCCTCTGTACGGTTCCAACGTCACCGCACATTTTCCCTACGCGGCATTTTACCATTTTAGTTTTATACCATTCAGTATTCATTTAGCCACCAAGGCGTTAGGTGTTAGTCATCCCCACTAACCATCAATCAATCCAATACAATTCTAAATTTACCGTATCTTATTATTTTAATCATCTCTATCATAATCTAAAGAGTACGTCCTACACCGTACACCCTCATTATAACTCAAAAATACAATATTCATGTCAATAATTTTAATAGGTTATTCTTAAGTACCTGAAACTATATAACCTCATTGTTAGACCTAGGAATAAAATGTACACTGGTTATGATAATTGTAAACTTAATTCTTTAGTCACAATTAATTGCAGCATTATTAGGTCAATGTAAAAATTGCTACGTGTTAATTGTTTTGTATTTAAAAATTATATGTCTGATGATGATCTGTAAAACAAAGTCGCAAAAGCCTATTTACAAAGGCCACCCTTACTACAACCTTTCGTATAGGCTAATGACTTAGATACCTGCTATGAATTCGCGGTGCAGCATTTTAACAATTTGAATAGTTTTTACCATTGATCAGTGGAAACAACTGTTGATCGACGGTTTTTAAAACCCATGGCGAGCTCCGATTGCGGTTATTTATGAAAATCTGGAAATAATGATCACTTTTAATCATAACATAGTAAGCATCACACGGCAAACGATAACACTTCGCTCGTCTAACTATTTTTTATTCAAGGCATATTTAAATGTCTTGATCCATTCAATGGTCACTTGACCATAATATAATATAAGTTACTCTATCACCATAACTACTCCACCCGAATGCAATTACCTATCACTGTGGACCAAATTAGCACAAGATGACAAGCAGCAATAATATTAGCGTAACTATTTGTGGTATTCCACTTAGTAGTTAATGAAGTCAATAGCATTACGATGGTGAGTGGAACATCCTTTGAGGCGCCCCTTCCGCTGCTCTTTGGCGATGTTATCGACGGCGACATTCCACAAGACAATGAATTTTAGTTAAATAGTAACAAAATAAATATACAGGGTGGAAAAAATATATGGGCACTGGAGGGAAACTACCCACCTTAAATCCTTCAAATACTTAGCATTGTTTTCTTATCGGAAAGTGTGTTTATTTTTTTTAGATTGTATCCCAAGATCGCTTTTCTTAACCGGGAATAAAACCAGCTATCGTCGTCGATAGAGGACTTTTATACCAACTAATTATGTCATAAGGAAAATATTGTCCTAAAGTGTCACTTAAGCGAGATATTTTTGACATCATAGAGTGCCAAAAGTTTATTTTTGCAAATCCTGTGCATTATCTTTCAATCTTAAGACTTGGTGATAATGTGACCTAACATTTTTGACAGATATCCCTTTGTTGACAGAGGGCAACTTTTGACAGGTGACGCCATTTTGACTGGGGTCACTCAAATATCTCGCTTATGTGACACTTTAGGTCGATTTCCCTCATTACATAAATTGTTGGTATAATAGTCCTCTATCGATGTGATCAGGTTTTATATGATACATTTTTTAAAACACCTTTTCTCAAAACTTGTGTAAATATGGGAAAGTTAAGGTGTTTTGGAAAAAGATATCAAATTGAAACCTACACACGTCAGTAGAAAATCATTATACCAACAAATTGTGTCATAAGGGAAATTGTCCTAAAGTGAGATATTTGATTTTGAGAGAGCGAGATAGTGCCAAAAGTTTATTTTGTAAAATGGTAACAAAATCTTTAAAAAAAAGTTGGGACACTTTATTTCTCCTATTGAGATAAAAAGAGCTCGTGATCTTGAGTGGAAAGACTTAAAATTTTCAGAAAATTAGACAAAAAACGGGATAAACAATGCTTACAAGATAATATTTTTAAAATTTGCCGCGCTTTGTCTAGTATTCTTTGACTAGTAAACTCTACTACAAGGTGTAAATACTCACTGTACTCACTGAACGAGGCAGCCTCAGATTCGAAATACCTTTATCGCCCGGCCTTTATTTAGAGTGTCCACGTCAGGAGTAGAAACTATTTTTGGCTCGAGTGATGTAGTTTGAATCCCTCGCTCCCTCAGGATTCAAAGAACACTCTCGCCCTAAAAATAGTTCTTTACTCCCTTGGTAAACAATCTACTATTATCGCCCGGCGCAAAACGCCAAAGAATATCTTATAACTAATTACATTACTAATTAATTACTTATTAATATAAATAAGTTAGGTCCGTGCGTTGCTTATCAATTTTATTATGTTAGAAGTCTAGAACAGATTTAAATTTAAAGTCTGAGCCAGCTTGGTGGAGTATGGCTCAATCTTACTCGGATCCGGGTAAAGGCCTGTGCCCCTCGGTGGGGATATTAATGGGCTACATTTACATTTTACTGTTCCTTTCATGCATATTTGGTCATTGTTTGAAATAAATGATATTTAAAACGCAACTTTGAAAATAATTTCCTCTTATCGTTCTTACCGCGCAAATGTATGGCAGAATACCTGCGTCACAGATTCGTCTGTGACATTGCTGAGTCAGGGCCATTTCATTGTCACGGTACATTCACAATACCACATAGCGAAAATGATTATTTATTTGTAAATTGTTTTATTTAAATGTGTTTTTCTTCGTACGTTATTCCAGGTTTCATTCTATTTTGTATTTTTTTATTATGTGTCTGTGTGTGTACCTTTCAGTGAATAAATGAATTTATCTATCTATCTTTATCTAACAAAAAGTTTATTTTATATAGGTACATTTATGATCACTGTAACTGACGAAGCAGCTGAGTGGCTGCAGACAGCAAGATGTTGTATATAAGAGCGACTCGACGACTTCTGCCATACGAATAAATTACTGTACATAATTCATAATTTCTTTATTGCACAAAATTATTACTTTGTTTCAAACAAAATAAATTTGAATTTAGACCCTTTTGAGGCCCAGAAATCAATTAAACAACACTTATACTATCGATACACTTATAAAACAACAAAAATCCACCCTTTATTTCAAAGTATTTTCCTCCCGTCTTTTTCCTACATAGGTACCAAAAACTAACTTACCTTATATCCTCAGGTTAATCTCGAAGCACGAACAACACCAACCACCACTTCACACTACCGTTCGAGGCGAACGCACACAGTGGACTGACGGGCGGGCGTCGCCACCCGGGTAGGCGGGCCGCCGTAAGCCCCGCCCACCAAAAACTTCCAGCACTTCACACGTTAAATAAACCAACGCTAAACCAAGCTTCCGGCGAATCGATGCTTTAATCCCGTTTTATATCCGGTTTGAAATCCCACCTGCAGAATGAGTTAACGCGAGTAAGCTGTTTAACGTGGAGCTTTCGGGGTGGGGGTTGCGGATCGCGATTTGTATTTCGGATCTAGATATTAACATTTAACGTCATGCAGGATTGTACGATTTAAAGAGAACATGAATAGGAAAGTAAAGTAAGAGAGACTGCAACGTGATAATTATAAAATGTTATGCAGGCTAATTACTAATTAACTTGATTAAATTAAATTGTTGTGCCTGATTCTGTATGTTTGTCGATAATACTAAAGGGGTTATGATATGTTTAAAAAAAACTACAAAATACATTATGATTCCTTAACTGTGCAAAAACACAAAGATCTAAACCTAAAAGCGCTACGCTACGGGCATCGTAACGGTCGTAGCCGTAGCTACGCCGCCGCTCCGCGTAGCATACGGCCTTTCGTACTTGGAGATACGCGACGTAGTTGCGCCGCGATAACTCGGTGTGATTTGTGATTGCCGCAAAATACAGTTTAAACACCGATATAGTAGTGATCAGGGTCGCGAGTCATAACAGGCTTTTTGCGCCCTCGCTATTAGCCACTGGCACGAAATTCTGTACGCGGCTCCCAGTCCAGGTTTTTGCCAGGTTTGCCACTCAAAATGGCCACGTTTTGTTTACTCAAAAGCAAAAAATACCGAAAAAAATATTAATAAGCGCACTATTATGTTATTTAAGTTTTATTATTAAGTTACTGTGCAATAAAGAATATGAATAATAATGTAACATGCAACTGTCGGGTAAGCTAGGTACGTATTCCTTAGGTCTTAGCTTAGGCCAATAATAATGTAATATGCAACTGTCGGGTAAGCCAGGTACGTATTCCTTAGGTCTTAGCTTAGGCCAATAATAATGTAACATGCAACTGTCGGGTAAGCTAGGTACGTATTCCTTAGGTCTTAGCTTAGGCCAATAATAATGTAACATGCAACTGTCGGGTAAGCCAGGTACGTATTCCTTAGGTCTTAGCTTAGGCCAATAATAATGTAACATGCAACTGTCGGGTAAGCCAGGTACGTATTCCTTAGGTCTTAGCTTAGGCCAATAATAATGTAATATGCAACTGTCGGGTAAGCCAGGTACGTATTCCTTAGGTCTTAGCTTAGGCCAATAATAATGTAACATGCAACTGTCGGGTAAGCTAGGTACGTATTCCTTAGGTCTTAGCTTAGGCCAATAATAATGTAATATGCAACTGTCGGGTAAGCCAGGTACGTATTCCTTAGGTCTTAGCTTAGGCCAATAATAATGTAACATGCAACTGTCGGGTAAGCTAGGTACGTATTCCTTAGGTCTTAGCTTAGGCCAATAATAATGTAATATGCAACTGTCGGGTAAGCCAGGTACGTATTCCTTAGGTCTTAGCTTAGGCCAATAATAATGTAATATGCAACTGTCGGGTAAGCTAGGTACGTATTCCTGAGGTCTTAGCTTAGGCCAATAAAATAAATAATTCAATACATGGAAATAAGTGACAGAGACTAACTTAGAAATATCTTACAAAAGCAAGTCAAGTGCCAGTTGGAGTTATGGGCTGTTTACATTAGTCAAAGAAAGTGGACAGTACAGTGGTGTTAACCGATCGGACAGTGGCAAGTCATCTTGGCTTTCATATAATATCGCCACTGTTCTTGACCAATGTAGACTAGCCTTTACACACGAAATGTTCCGTTACATCTTTCAAGAAAAAACGCAATAGACACCATAAGTAAGACCATACCATTACCATAAGTATGAGAAATTAATTTTTGAAAACTCTTTTTTTGTTTGAAAGAGTTTCTCATAAGCTTGGTCCCGTTTTTGAAAATCAGGAATAGGTCCAGTAGTTAGGTCACTACATGAAAATATCTGAAAAGTATAATATCTTACTTAACATATTAACGGTAAACAAAAACACATTGTTTCCTTTCCGTGACTGTGGTCTGACTGAAAGGACCGATATTCGTCTCTAAGAATGTTGTGTAATGTGTGGACTCGTGTTCGTGTTTTAGACGACATTCGCAACGCGAGCAGAGAGGATTGAGTAGGTAATAGGCCTCGAAGTCGGTTTTCTTAAGTTTTTAACGTGGTAAATTATCATGGTTACATTTTTTATTCTCAAATATGTAATTTCATTTACAGTATGGAACCCTAAAAATGAAACTATAAAACTACCAAAACAGGTAAAAAGCGTGGCGTTGACAGCCGCTCCGCATCGCTGTATCATTGTCATTTATTACAGCCACTCCGCTTAAGATCGGGCAATAAAAATGAGAAATTATTTTTAATAACGTTGTTAGGGTGCGGGCGCGGTGACTCGGCGCGACATCGGACCGTTTCATAACAACCCTAGCGATTACAGGGCATTCTTAAAGAGGCGTTCACACCTACCCGGCAGGGATAATAACAATTTTATATAATTTTATAATTTCTTTATTGCACACAAACAGTTATAGGACGATAAAAAACATAGAAAATGTGTACAAAGGCGAGCTTATCTCTAATAAGAGATATTATTATATATTTTTTCATTCATTCATAGCGACATGCCTTTTCCCATACAAAAAATTGGAACTAGCCGTGTACCTGCGATATAAGCGATTTTTGTGTCAAGTTAGACTGGCGTATACGGAGTGGATGAAGCAAAATTGTGCCCAATTTTAACTAGTATTTATTAACTAATTTTTCGTGATAGATACATAGACTACGTTTATTCACTGAAGAACACATGGGTACCAACAGGAAATTCCAAAGGGCAGGAAATCGACATTAAAATGTATAGAAATAAACACAAGTATTTTTCGAAACAGAAGAGAGTAGAAGATAAATGTACGCATGCCTCGCCAGTGAAATGGATCCAACTCAGCAAAAGGTAATCGCACAATCGCCGAAGTTAAGCACTTTTATTTTTAGTTCATTACTAGTCCGTGGTGGAGTATGGCTCAATCTTACTCGGATCCGGGTAAAGGCCTGTGCCCCTCGGTGGGAACATTAATGGGCTACATATACTACTTACTAGTCCGTATGCTGCTTGTCAAAAATCTATTAACGGCTGCGGCAATGGGAAAGCCCCAACTCACGCAGCATTTAGTATTAAATTATTGTCTAAACGAGGTCACCAAGTGTGCCTCTCCCCAGTACGAGAATAGGTATTTTAAAAACCTTAGGATTCGGTGTTCAAGATGTTAATTCAAGAAGTTCCTTCACTGGTGGATTAAGGGTGCACTTTAGTGTACACCCACCTTTATAAGCGCAGGAACGGTGAGTATGTAATAACCACAAGAGTTACTTTATGACCGGTCACAAGTTTTATGTGAGAGTAAGTATGAGTTAGTGGCTAGCGAAAATATTACGATTTGGGAATAAAATGCAATTTTATGGCGATGCGAACATTGGAGATGTTATAAAAATGATCACATGTTTGAACAACAATTACTTAGGTGCGGTATTATGTGGTTTTTGAAGCTTAGCATATTAGCAGATTTAAATTATTGAAAGACTGTTATGATAGCGTATAAGCTCTCAATAAAAGTTCCTCGTCATGTTATCACTTATCACCAAAAGTTCTGCATCTTACCACTTCTCACAAGCAAGGAAAACTATTTCCCCTAAAACTAAAGTAAGACAAGTATATGTTACTTTTTCACCATTTCCAGTCTCCTTGTTGAACCAAATTAGGAATACAGTTAGAAACTTACAGGTTTAGCCAGGCTTCAATTATTTAATTTAAGTAGAAGCTGGCCCAGCTAATCCTGTTTTTGCTGTACCTTGTGTTGTGGCAAAATCATACTACCCACAGTGTACACAACAAGAAGGGAATCCTTGACAAGTGGAATGCTGTGATTATTATGAGCGACCATTTGTCAAGTTTTTATTAGCCGCGCTCCACACGCCGCCATTGTTGTCGCGGTTACCCTCGTCTCGCAGATTCATAATTTTTACAACTTGTTAACATTTTAGGCACTTGACAGTGATGGCCGTTTAATTAAATTCTTCTCCTTGGCTATTCACTATTGTGGTTCGACTTATGTTGAAAATAATACAAAGTTTTATATTATTTAGATTAGTCTTTCTTTTTCTTGAACTGCGGCGATGGATACAGTTTTTGGGTCCACAGGTTATTAAGCTCCCCCTGGACCCACCGTCCTAGAAGTGGATCTGCCAGTACGTTCCACGTGTCCTTTTAAAGCACATTGATAAACTGTTAAAACGGTTCTGAGAATTAAAAGACAATCAATCAATATATTTGTAAGTCATTTAAATAAAAGGAACCCCTTACTGTGTATGGAACTATATATGGTCTTTATAGGTTTTGAACTTGTTAAGACCACAGACATCAATGTATTTAGATGCAGCAAATGCACCTACTTCACGTGTCTTGAATTGAGAGCATTGCACCTTTTTTCTTCCTAAAATGAGCTCGTGAAGTCACTTTTGGTAGTAAAAAATGTTCACGCTTTGTTCTCATTGTTCTCAATACATTTCACCGTGTTTGAGTGTTTTCATCTTAATCTATGATCTGTGGGTAAGACTATGCTGTAAGGGGTTATGACCCGAAGTAACCACTCTTAGTATGACTAGCAGTTAGCAGTATTTCTCCCATCCTGTATTTCTCGTGGTAAGCTCATATCAAGCAGACGCGCCGGCGACGCACCCATATTTGCCGCGTGGCTGATCAAAGAGCAAGCGGTGCCACCAGCTTTTAATATCAGCTATACTGGTGTCATGGTAGGTAGGAAGGAGGTGCTATAGAGATAGGAAATAGGGAGGATTGTTTGAGCTTCAACAACTAATTTGGAAGAGTTAACATTTTGGGATTGACCGGACATCGGGAAAAAATTACATTCTTGGACCGGTCAACTGTAACATGGAAAAAATAAGTTTTCCACCGTACAACAGTTTAGAACGGGTAGTAGCAAGTTGCCGTTCCTTAAAAGTAGACGTCAACTCCCCAACAGAAAGGCTTCTGCTAAGGTGATCTAGATAGAGCCAGAGAAATAAATCTCTGTAAAGTCAATTGTAATTCTGACAAGCCCCCTGTCACGCAAAAGTCAAAAGTTAAAAGTCAAAAACGCAAATGTGCTCAGTAGAATCAAATTTCTTGAATATTTTAAATGCAGAATAACCTTTGTTTTGATGAGCAAACCTTTTATTTTCAACCATGCAGTATACCACTGTTAGATCGAACAATTTATGCCTTTGTGGAATGATGTTAGTGTTATTGATAATGAATCCCTAAATCCATGATCGCTGGAGTAACAAACCCTTTTCGGTAGCATAGATGGACCAATATCTCTCTCTCACAATTATTAAGTATAGTTAGCAAATAATAAAACTTGGCAATAATTTTAACTGTTTATAATTTATATTAGGACACACAAGGTTAATCGCTTATCTAACTAAAACTTATTGCATTAATTAAGTCTATTTATAGAAGGCTACTGCCTTTTTTGTGGTGTCGCTAGTTTGCTAACAAGTCCCGTGAGTCGCGCACTGAATCGCATAGCAGTGGCTATAGTGAGACGGCACATAATACGTAGCCGGCGCGACGCGTCTCGGCCTCGCTATAGCTATTAGCATGCGATTACTTACGCGATTCCCGGGCCAGGTGTTACGCCTCGCTAGTCACTGTGTCACTGGCCTCGCTAGTCATTGTCGCTGGCCTTGCTACTCGATGTTCCTAGCCTCACTAGTCGCTGTCGCTGGTCTCGCTCGCCTCCTCCAGTATGAGCGTCAGTATGACGTCGCTCAGACAGCGCACCAGCAGCGGCGGCGCACGGATCAGCTGCGCAAGCCGCGGCACTGGGTCGGGGTCGAGGCGCGAGAGGCGCATCGCAGCCGAGACTGCGCCCGCGCACAAGTGCAGCGTGCGCAGGGAGAGGCCGATGCCTGGGGGGGAGGGAGGGTTGCAGTCTAAAGGGACTCACGATACAATTTTTCTCGCGATTTGTTGCTGCAACTTGTTGCCTTGCAACAAATTATTGAAGGCAGATTGCATCGTGAGTAGGCAGGTTGCAGGTTGCATGCGACAAGTTGCAAGACAGATTGCAGCGTAAACAATCTTTTGTAGCGATTCAGCTTAGGATCCTAAAGTTGCCCGCAATCGCGAGCAAATGACGTCATGAAACTCATGGTTTTAACGGGATTGTACTACTACTGTATTTGAGTATGCCTAACAGGTAAACGGGCTCTCCTGTAGGATAGAAAGTAAACCCTTAATTGAGTGAGTAAATCCGATGTATTTGAGATTATACGTAACGGGTAAGTAACACGACCGACTCGCCTCGAGTTCTGTAGTGGGACTGAGGGTCGTATTCTAGAACGAATCTCAAGATCAGTCTCAAGCTGAAATTACGTAAATCCGACTCAAATTTGAGTTTCACTCTCAAGCATCTCCTTTATTCTGAAACCTTACTCAAGAGTGCATCGCTGTGAATCGAGTCTTGAGACATTCACAGAGTAATAAACTACTTTAGGCCTGTTTTCATTTACAATTGGGAGGGAGGGAGGGAGGGAGGGAGGGGGAGAGGGAGGGAGGGAGGGGCGAGAGAGAGAGAGAGATAAAAAAGAGAGAGAGAGAAAGAGAGAGAGAGAAAGAAAGAGAGAAAGAAAGAGAGAGAAAGAAAGAGAAAGAGAGAAAGAAAGAGAGACACAGAAAGAGAGAGAGAGAGAAAGAAAGAGAGAGAGAAAGAGAGACATAAAGAAAGAGAGAGAAAGAAAGAGAGAGAGAAAGAAAGAGAGAGAAAGAAAGGAAGAGAGAGAGAAAGAAAGAGAGAGAAAGAAAGAGAGAGAGAAAGAAAGAGAAAGATAGAAAGAAAGAGAGAGAGAAAGAAAGAGAGAGAGAAAGAAAGAGAGAGAAAGAAAGGAAGAGAGAGAAAGAAAGAGAGAGAAAGAAAGAGAGAGAAAGAAAGAGAGAGAAAGAGAGAGAAAGAAAGAGAAAGAAAGAGAGAAAGAAAGCAAGAGAGAGAGAGAAAGAGAGAGAGAAAGAAAGAGATAGAAAGAAAGAGAGAGAAAGAAAGAGAGAGAAAGAAAGAGAGAGAAAGAAAGAGAGAGAAAGAAAGAGAGAGAGAAAGAAAGAGAGAGAAAGAAAGAGAGAGAGAGAAAGAAAGAGAGAGAAAGAAAGAGAGAGAGAAAGAAAGAGAGAGATAAAGAAAGAGAGAGAAAGAGAGAGAGAAAGAACCGTCTAGCTAGCTGATATTTTCACCAATATCCACTGGTTTGTTTATTTTATGTACTAATATCACTCTCAAGCGTGGTCGAGACACCGCTCAAGCACAACAACACTGTCAAGAGAGGATCTCAACAAAAGTTTGACATCTGTAGTACAAAAAAGTTTTTTTTATTTGAATCTTGTTCAAGAATTAGTAAAATCTCTACTCACATCTGAGATTACTCAGATGAATTATGATTTTTGATACTAGTCTCAAGCATCAATTAAGAATAAGCGCGTACTCTTAAGACTACTCTTGAGTAGATCTCAGATTAGAGATTCGTTCTAGAATACGACCCTGAGTTTACAACTAAAATGCGCACACGCACGACTAACCTGTGTCCCTTCAGTCACATCAAGCACTTTACGCCAACAAACAAGGAATCCTAGATAGCTATCTACCGATACCGACACACGATATGAAGCAATATGAAATATATGGTGAGGAGTTGTGGCTCTGCCTACCATGTGAGAGGTTCCGGGTTCGATTCCCGGCTGGGATTACAGAAAAGAAAAAATAAATCACCAGGACATAATTGTGATGTCGCTGTTACTGTTTCACACAGGGTATCCAAGTGTGGGGCCAGATTAAGCAAACTATGTGCCTGTAGGTAAATGTCAATGTTTTTAAAGAAGAGGAACACCCAGGCCTCCTACTCCAGCTGGTGCAGGATGGCTGATTTAGATGAGCAGGCGAGGCACAAAGGCCCCGCTCATGTGCGCCAGGTGCAGGCGCTTCGGCCTCCCAGAAGAAGCAGAAGAAACGAGAGGAAGCGTACATACTCTGGTGTATGTCCCGGCAGGTGTCGGCGGCCCAGCGAGCACGCCGCTCGATGTTATCGCGGCGGAACTCGGCGTACTCTACCGCGGCCGCCACCGCGCGCCCCGCCGGCGGCAGTCCCACCTCTTGAGCCAGGAGTTCGGCGCATTCGACGCTCGTCCAGAGCGGCACGCGAAACCCTGAAGACCAGGGGTTAGAGCGAACCCTAAAAGTCGACATAAACAATGCCCTTGGCTGGGTAGGTCTGACTATTGACGGGATTACTGCTACTACAGAGCTGTTTTTATTTTATTTTATTTTTTATTTAGCCATTAAAGTGTCCCACTGCTGGGCAAAGGCCTTCCCCTCTTTCGTCCACACTTCCCTGGTCTTTGCCACCCCGGTAAAAACTTGTCGAGGTCGTCCCGCCATCTCCGTTTAGGGCTGCCCCTACACCGGTATCCGTCCTGTGGCACCCAGTCAGAGGCGATTTTCGCCCATCTGTCTGGGTGCATGCGACTTACGTGGCCGCAGACTTATGGAGCGCAGTGTGGTGTTCCTAATGTGGTCCGTCCTACGAACACTTAGCTGTTTAGGTTGAAAAAATTGGAACGACGGCCTTGTCATCCGCACTGTGTATGTGTCACTGCCCCTTTTTCAATGCGGCCCAAAATGGGGAAGGCCGGGAAGAGGACACGCGGACGGCAGCAAAAAAGAAGGCCGGACTGAGTAAGACATCTATTCTATGTGGGGGATTCACAAAAACAGCTACTGGATAAATCTAACTAAATTTAACCAGCACTAAACATGGATTCGGAGTCAATTATCTAACTATATAAGCTATACTATACTTACGTAAAGTGTGAAAAACGTCAAACTCTGCTGCGATCACATCGTCCAGCGTGTAATGTAGACCATGTCTCACCAGTTGTGTCTGCACCTGCAAATAACCCATCCAGTTACAGCCCGTAATCCCGTGCAAAAATAATGAAATCTGTATTATGCGATTCATTGAAGAAACTAATTTTAGATGGCGTCCATCGTCATGCTATCGCATTTGCACATTATCGCTGTATTTACGCACACACGGCCGTACTGACTGCAAAATAAGTAAGCAGTCTGGATTTGCTCTAACGCTGAGCTCTCTTTCGCTATGACGCGCTCGAATTCTCGTTAGGTGAAAATTTTGTTACTATTGTACGGTACGGTACGTAATTTTCCTATCGATTTAACACTATTATGATGGATCGACAGAAAAATGAGAAAATGTTCTTCTTTTTTTGTTGGCCCTATTAGCTGTCACTGAAAGTACATGACGCCATTTAAGATTAGTTTATTCTATGTATCATTACATAAACATTTACATAGAGGCACATACATACATGCTTCTGGTCCCACACTAGGTTGTCCCCACAGTACCGTGTCGTAGGGAAAATAAACAGCGACATCACACACATATAAGCCCTGGTTTTTATTTTATTTTATTTTTCAATATCCCCAGCCGTTAATCGTACCCGGGACCTCTAGCATGGTAGGCGAGCGACAATCGCTGCGACTCGTCAATAAAACCTACAGAAGTATTATTTCAACTACCTACGAAAATAAAGTTGTTGATTGAATTTGAAGCTTGCCTTGCTAGCTGTTAGTTCTACCGCCGAGCACGACATTTTAGCGGCCAGCTGGACACAGGAGGCCATCAGCAGCGGCATCTTATCGGCCAAGTTCTGCTTGTATATCTCCCACGAACGCGCTGAAACTGAAACAGATTCTAAGGAAAAGGCTACAGACAGGGCATCAAGGTTACACTTCAGTCAGAATGTAAAGTAACGGATGCGGAAAATCAAACGATGTACATGTCGTAGCCATATCGAAGAATTGGCCATATCATGATGTGGCTGGCCATAACATGAAATGGCCAACTCGAACTGGCCATATCATGAAATGGCCTGGCCAGATCAATGAACGACGAACGTTTGATGATATGACAGGCTAAATGCATGACACTATTTCATGATATGGCCAAACGTTAGTAATCATATAGTAAAATGATTACACTCTTCACCGTTAGAGGCGCTGATGTCGATTTGTTGTTGATTTTAATCATGCATGGAGGGCGGCGGAAAATAGTTCTTGCGACATTAATTACCTTGCAAAATGACGATCAAAGTGGTGCAAAATGTCGATTCTACACCAAGTTACTTGAATTACACGAAATTGATTCAAATAACGATTACCTGCAATGTGAAAAACCCTAAAGTTCCGAACGGATTTGCAGGTTAGTATTTTGATATTTAAATAGTGAGATTTAGTACTTTCCTTTTAAATTCAAAACTACTACAAAGGATTCTCTTGTTTGTTGACTTAAATAACTCATATTTATACGAATGCCGGTAATTAATAAGCTTATTTTTGTTTTTAGGTTATACAACAAGTAAAAGAAGATAGGGTGACCAGGAATCCAGCTGACTAATACTGGATGACAAAATATGACATCCTGTTCTGGAGTGCGGGGCGAAGACATTCTGATCTTTAAAAGGAAAAACATCGATGATTCAACAACTCGTACTCGTGTTTTTTGTTATGACAAGTATGTGGATATTTTTTTAGTATGCTGTTTGTTTACCTAATACTTTTGAGCTCCATTAATAAACCTCCTTCATAACTACACGTATAGTTAAATATAAAATCCTTCATCTTTATTTGTTTTATAACCTTTTGGACAAAAACACTAAATATACGTTTGGCATCTTAAATCTATTAAGCAGATTTATGAAATTATGTCAAACTTAAATGAGATTAGCACGCGGATCACAATCTGTGTTTTTGATGCTAATGTATCTTGATCATGGGTACCCTACATTATTGATATGGCCAAACGTGGATGGCCATATCGTCAAACGTTGATGTTTAAACGATATGTCCAGTTTGAGTTGGTCATTTCATGAAATAGTTAGATATATTTCATGAAATGGCCATACATATCATGACATGGCCTATTCTACGATATGGCTACGACATAAACACACACACACACACACACCTTGTGCGTGAAGATTGACTCGACTCGACCGTAGGCCTCTCAAAAATAACACAAGCAAGGCTCGGCCCTTGTCTTTGCTTCAATATTAGCAAATGTGCTACGCTTCGGCTAACGGCTAAAGAACTTCGTATGCTTCGGATTTCGGCTTTCGTACAGCCGGCACGCGGCACCGTGCCTATGCCGCTCGGCGTGACTACTCAACTCACGCTGTGCGTCGCTCCTCAGCTGCGCGATGTGTTGCCGCAGCTTGGTGGATAGGTGCCGCTCGCACAGGCGGCACGCAGAGGCGGCAACACCGTCCCGCGCGGCACCAAGCAGTGCGCATACACTCCACACGCATGCGCGCGCGCTGCCCTCCAGCAGCTTTATGCTCCAGTACTCGTCCGTCTCTGGGTGGTAGATTTATGTTTTATACAGGCTGAGAAGACGATCAGGCTTAAATAATAAAAAAGTATGGTCATTATTGCTATGATATGAACGAATGTCTAACCAAAGTAAAGCATTTGCTTCCAGCTCTAATTAATGAAGGGCGTATACAGGTAGAACGCTGGCTATCAGCGCCGACTACCAGCGCTTATCGGCGCCGCTGCCGGTCCGCGCGTGTAGTTGGCGCTAGTGGGGCCGCTCGATAGGCCAATATCGATTATTATCTATCGATGCCTTTGATAGTTCAAGGAAACACGATAATATCAATAGTCAATCGATTCTATCGATACCATCGATACTATCAATAGTATCGATGTCTCTTCTACTGCAATACTATCGGTAAACAGAAATACTATCGATAGTATCGATAGTTTCGATCGCTGCCAACCAATGCAGTAGTATTGCTCTTTATTATTGAATGAATAGACTCTCGACAGTATCGATACTATCGATAGTTTTGTGCCATCGATAGTGATAGTCGGCGCCTGGTAGCCACGTTCTACCTGAATACGCGCTAAGAAATGGATATCTGCACTGGCAGTCACTATCATCAACCTGTTGGTAAGTACTAAAATATACGACTTGCCTTCTTCTTCACAATCTTCCAATAAACGTTCTAACCAGTGAGGTACGAGATAGTTCACAGACTTCGCCGCTGAAGTGTAATTGAAATAACTGTAGCCGTTTCTCTTCATCTTGCCCATTGATTGAATACACTTCAAGAAACAAACACCTTTTGAATATAATATGTTGTTTTTTCCAACTTCGTGTAATGCAAGACCAGAATACCTATATTAGATAACAAATTAGTCCCTCATTACGCAATTTAAAAATGTTTTAATTAATTATTTAGGTTGTATTAAATTCCTGCGTCTGAAGAAATAAATAAATCCGCCATTTGTCAGTTTTGTTTTTGTTTTTTTTTAATGTTCATGGCCTGGTAACAAGACTTTTATGCCACAATAGGCGTCCCTTTACTTCTTCTTCTTCTTTTTTTATTAATGGCGTCCTAACCTCTTTTGAGGTTAAGTTTGCCAGTGTCAAGTGGTCAGGTTCTCATTTGAGAACCTGGAAATTATAATGTCTTCAGATGATTTGATGATTATGATGATGATGATGATGATTTGTCGCTCTTTCGCACTACCCGGGGAGGACGTGAAGGGCTGTAGGTTCCAAGTAATTCCTTCGGACGTGAGCGACTGCCTTCCCGTCCCTATACGATAGGCGACGTAGATCTCGTAGATAGAGATAGGCGTCAATGCACAGACAAGACAGATTTTTTTATGTATTTTTTCATAATGCAAGGTAAGAGTAAAGAGTTAAACTGAAGACATGGCTGTACGGCTTTAATTGCCTTTGCCTTTCCATAAGGAAGAAGACAGAAAAAAAAAAAGTAAAGAGTTAAGTCAATCGTCAATCGGATAGTAAAAACAAAGAGTATTTATTTTGATGGTTTTTTCTTCTTTTTTTGATACATCAAAGAGCTACAAACAAAAAGGTTGTTATCCTAAGTTAACTGCAACTATTATTATAAAGGATACCTTACTATACACAGTGCGCGTGTGCTAATAATTGTTAAGTTGCACCACTTCCATAGCAACGGTAGGCTTCATTATAAGAAAATGTTTATAAATGCCATTTGAACTGCAAATTCAAGTTGGCCATGGCGTTGCTAGTAGACAGCACTTAGGTCTTGGTAGGCAATGTTTATAAACATAAATTTTTATAGATTCGTAAGTAATACGGTATTCAGACATGTTCCTAGATTGATTTGACTACCTTGTCTACTTACTACTGTCTACTTATTGCATTTTCCCAATAGTGGTGACAGAGGCACATATTACTTTTAACTTAAAAATAATTTACCCCAGTTTTAGAAAGAGCAATCATATTTAACAAGCGATTAATAGGTTTGACAAGAGCTTAACAAGTTTTCACAGCAAATTTTCCTTTCGGAATCCCGGCGTATCTCTATGCTTGATGCTTGGCATGTATATAGTTCAACAGATATTTCTGCAATGGTCACAACTTGAGCCCGGCCATTCTGCTAAGTCGTATTATCTACTTATGTTACATCATCCTAATGTTTATAAATATACCATTTTGCTTCGAGATAAGTACCTAATTCGAGTGTGTATAGATAAACATAACCGGAGTACTATTATCTCTTCTGTGACATAACATAATTATCGTTCGTTGCCAGTATTTGCAACTATAACAGAAAGCAGTCAACTTTTTCGAAAACTCTAACTTATACGTCGGACTACGACCAACCAAATATTTTCGCCCATCTAAAGGTAAATACATATAGCACTGGAGCTAAGGCTCATACGAACACCATATAGCCAGACGTATAAAACAAGAAAGTACCAGAGTGGAAAAGCGAAATGGGCGTGGTCTTAGAAAGGCGTGGGATTTTTCACGCGAAGCCCCGCCCACTTGGAAATAAGCAAAGGCACCGCCCTCTTCGCCATTGCTGTGTTGGATTATTTTTTTATTTGATGTTGGATTCCGTACGTAAATGCTGAAAGTTATATCTGTACTTTATTGTTAAGTTTCTTGGCTGGTATTACAGGATGGATTTTAATCGAATGACCTAAGTGAGAGCACGTTTCCACTGACGATACGACAGATAGTAATTCCGTTTATATCGTCGTGGCTTGTTTATTTTAAAATTAAAAATTAAAATTCATTTATTTCTTTAGCACACACTATTTCAATTACTAAGTGGAGTCCTCCTTTTAAGTAAAAAAAAACCTGTGCCAGGAGATCGCGCTCTTCCATTAATAAGTACATTAAAATTTAGTGCGTAACATAAAAAGTAGGTACCTGTAAGTACTATATAAATCAATTTTATTCTTCCCATAAGGACGAGACGATCAATTCTATCAACCACGACTTCTCTACGGCTATTACGTACGATGGTCATTAACTAATCGTGTCGTTGTTGTGGGAACGCGATAAATATAAAGGTGAACGCAACGGGAAAAATGCAACGTAGACGACCTCGTGGGAGTGTAGGTCGAGTTTCTATCTCGAAAGAGTACTTAGATCGAATCCCGGCAGAGGACGAGAAAAACCCCACGTCAGACATAATGTTATGTGTTCGTTTTATTTCTAATTATTTATTAATCGAAGAGATTAAATTATTGTACCTAATAATTATAGTAGTTTAAAAACTAATACAAATGTATCATGTCCATCCTGGGCTTGCTGGAAGAAATCTCTTTTTAGAGATAAGCTTGCGTTTGTTCATGCCTTTTCTGTATTGTTTGTTTTTTTCTGATATGTGCAATAAATATATACGAAATATATACGAAACACCCTTTTGTAATCGGCCTTATTATAGCGAATTAAATGAGCCCAAAATCTATGGGTTACAATCTCAGGGTTCCGTCTACTACCTCCCGGCTTCATCATCAGGTGATGATGATCTCCATCGGTTAAAGATTTAGATATGACTTATCACAACGAATCTAATGAGCCTAATCGTTGGGCTTACAAATGAACATCTCGGGGTTCCCTCAGTCACCTTCGAGTTCCATCATCAGATCTGTTCGATTGTGCGATATTGTTGTATGGTCATCTGAACTACATAACATACCAAGTTTCGTAATGATAGAAGAACTAAAAGTGGGCGTATCCCTAGGTTTGTTGCACGATGATATTATTTATTTAAAATACAACACGACCTAACCAAAAGGATGTTCAAAAAGAAAAGGTTTATTGCATTTTGTATAAATTTCTTACGTCTGTTATGAATACACAAAAATACAAAACCATTGGGTCCTAAATAACCCAGTCAATATTCGTCTTCGGCTCATCTCACAAACAACGTAAGATCACAAACAAACCCATAAAAACCCTTGGCAACGCAACACCTCTGATATTGATATTTCTACCCCATATTAACTCGTGCTAGGGATTTTTCTGTCAACAACTGATATGTAAATGCTGGCAGTCTTAAAGGTTCGGGAAATGTTCATATTTATATTATCGTCGGAATTTATTTTCTTCGTTGAGCAGTAAAATATGTGAGAATGGTAATGCGGGGGATTTTCGTTGTGTGATAGTTTGACGGGTTGACAGTAATGCGAGCGGGCTTGGATCTAGTAGTGTAGGGAGTGTAGGGGATAGAGGGGCTAGCATAATAAATATAGCCGCATTATTCAAAGGACGAAATACCGGTAGTGTTGGAAAATTACGCGAGTAAATCTTCATCCTGCGCTGCATAGCTGCGTTGGGCTACCATAAAGGTGACTCCACTCAAGTCGCGTAAGTCTCACCTGCTGACGCGAAACAAGTGCAGGCGCATCGTTTTACTAACTCGCGAATATATTTCAAAATTTACACACAGCCACGCAGAACTGTCAAGAGGCGCAACTCGAGCATGAAACGCACCCTCCGGAGATGTTGCCAAACTTGTCACACGAGTCTCACGAAACGTCTAAATTCGCGACTCAAATTCGACGTCTTGCTCGTTGCTACGGGTTACCGGTGGTGCGCGGCGCGAAACGTCATTAAGTTGCAAAATTTGACATTAAATTGTGGTAAAGGTAAAATGCATGACTGAGGCGACTGGGTTGCCTTGGTAGCCCTGCAGGTGACTGACAGGTCACGCTATATATAATTTCTAAAAATGCTTACGGCGTTCGAACTCTTTGTATGAAGCCAGGGATACTTGAAAGTACAAGTACCTTATCTATTGCTTTTTCGTGCACACCTATAGTTTCAATACATGTTGAAACAAGTAAAACATTTTTAAAGACGACATTATAATGTATTCGAACTTCGAAGGCGTACCTACCTCTCATTCTCAGCTACATTTCGAAATTCAAAGTAATACTTGAAAAAATATGATATGAGTATCATGCTAGCAGCACCGCGAAGCTTTTCTTGTCCTTGTTACAGTCGCAACTCTTTTATTGCGATTTTTCGATGTTTTTATTATCACAGTCGAAACTTGGTATACGAGGGAGGCGTTATTTAATTGAATAAATTGTATAGGGAGCTTTTATGAAAGCATTTTTTGTAGAGAATAGAACATTAGAGTAGGGTCCAAAACGGACACACTAGATTCTAGAAAATCCTGAAAATCTGTATTTATCATGAATATCGCTAACACGTCGATATTATGTCTTCCTACCTTGGGATAAGCTTCAACTTTGTATGTATGTATAAATTAATCGGGTTGGTGTTGGTGGGTTCATCTACTTGGTCAATGGTCAATTTGAAATTGGTGAACATCCTTCAAAAATCAGCTTCAAAGCATCAATTTCAAAGGTATCGGAAATCGGGATAGATTTCAGTTAAACAGAATAGAGCTTTACTCTAACAATGTTACTGGATTCCGTCGACGAACACAGTATAATGTGACCGGGTTCCAGGTAAGTTGGCAACTTTAGTGAGATTTAAAAATATAGCATCCCTTTGAAAGTAACACAGACACCACACACCCCACCATTGCAATATCCGCCGAGGAATGCGGGGTGCGGGGCGGGGGCGGAGGAACGGGGGAAAGGGGAAAAGGGAGGGGGGAGTTTTCTTTGTCCACTCAACCATGTAATCACATGCAAGATTGTTCCGCGTACCAACTTCTTCTGCTTGCTTTGTCTGCATTTATTGCGATTTAGTACTAGACAGACGTGCGTATACAAAATCAGTTACAGGACAAACTATATTGCTAAGGTCCTTCCTTACTAAAGAGAGGTCTTTCGGAGCCCGGTCGAGGTTCAAGAAAAATACAATGCTGTTTCATGTGGTTCAAACGACGTTACTGTTTGTAGTTTCCACGACACAGGACATCAGCTTATAGTCCAAAGCAATGTGCACCCCCCTAGACAGGTAAAACAGAAAGGTGAAGACGTATGATATGTTATGGGTAATACCAAATTGTATGCGGAAACGTGAAAATTTAGTTGCTCTGATCAAGCTGGTTTCGTAGTATAAGTTCAGAATTCGGAATGATGAATAACACAACAAAAAAATACTTGTAAAGGAAATGTGTCAATTTCTATTACACCTGTATAATTAATTACTTATATTTTTTACTCGTATCTTATCGAAATAAAATCTACATAGTATTTCTTCATTTTCCCACACTGGGTGGCAGTGACACAACTGCACCCTGCCAATCTACTTGTATAGTAGTAGCTTCTTTACTTTTAGTAGTTTTAAAATTGATGTCTTCCACTTTAAAGTTAACCCGCGCACGTAAACAAACTCAAAATTACGGTAACGAGATAAAATTCCCACCACCCGTTGTCCAAACCATCTGATAAGCCCACGCATCAGGAATGACATATGCTAAAAATGCACCCTGTATTCTAAAATAAACTTTACCACAACGACAAACAGTATAATTCCGGTCGTCAGGGGGCGAGATTTTCACGTATGAATTGCACATTTAGTGGAGAGGGTGCGAAAACTTGTTGTTATCTTGAACGGCGCCAATTTCGCCAAATGGATACTAAGTCCTTAGTGCCGTATCTCTTTTATGTCACGTTATTTTAAAATATCGACGCGTATATGCGTCGGCGGTGTGTGAGCAATCTAAAGAGGATTTGCCGTTAGTGCCTCGTGGGTTAACATGGGTGGTTAGATTAGGGCCGCTTTATTTTAACACACGTAGAGCAGCTACGTCACGTTTAATATAATATAGCGCCATAACCTTTCTCATACGGGGTGGCAGAGGCACAATTTTTGTGCTCGTTTTCTCGCCAGCCTAGTGAGTTAGTTTGTTCTTCATTGAGTTACAGTTCTTAGCTATTCATTTCAATCATCTGATACGATTAAACTAACTGGCCATTCTATCATCTCAGGGGTACAAGCCTAAACTAGCTACTTCAACTACAACTACCACAAGCTAACTCCAGTTTAAGCGATCAGCTGATCAGACCAACTACGATTAAAATATAGGCTGATTTGAATGCCAAGGGTCACTTTCCCTTGTCAATTCGTGGGGGACTTTTCGCGCCTGCCGCTCTTTGACGGCAAACCATGCGAAAAGTCATCCACTTATAGCACTCTCGCAATCAATCCGGTTTTTCCGTTTCCCGTTTTTCCCCATCTTTTCGCCCGGTCAACTGCACCGGACCGGACCGGACCGGGCATGTAATCGGATCAGAGGCGGCGATGTCCGCTTGATGTGACGTGTACTGTAAATTAATAATGACGGTATGTCACACACTTGGTTTCGCTAACTGATTTTGGCATCCGCGTTTAGAGTCTCATGTCATGTTGCAGCCTGATTGCCCCTCCGAGAAGCACATACCATTACACATAAGACTACGATGCTTGGTGTATCAAAACATTACAATCATATTGATATCGAATTAATCGCCTGATGATGTCAGAATAAATATAATATATTTCTATTCATAATAAAATTCTTGACTATCTTATCAAAGTTTTGTTAATAACACAATTAATAACTGACTATCTTGACGCTTGTGAGAAAAACATCTCAATTATTTTCACCCCCCCCCCCCACCCCCCCGCATGATACACTCAACACAACCAAGCTTTTTACTCATTCATGAGGCATTTTTAATTTGTATGTTGTTACGTGAATCTTTGGCTCAAATGCCAACAGCTAATTGGAACACTAATCTGAATCGTCTTTTCATCGCTTTTAAACATACAGCTGAAAGTTGGTAGGGCGGGGCACTAGAAAATGCTCTCACTGTAAACACGCCAGGTAAAAAAGATAAAACTAAAAACCAACATTAAAAAGATAAGCTCTCAGAACGACACAGTAAGCAGGTTGAGAATGATAATTACCTTAGAAGAGCTATCAGGGGTGAAGTGGGCGAATGAAAAAAACCGGCGAAGGGCGAGGCCTATTATTTGTAAGGTTTCTGTTCGTTTGTTTAAGGTGTCTCCGAATTACAAAAAGTTGACTGAGTTATTTACTGGAAATGAAGGAGTAGGTGTGAAAGTCAAATGCCGTGTTAACCGTCTTTCTAAATCGACTTTGTAGAGGGCTTGTTCTGATGCATACTTTATCTATGTCGGTATCGTAGCCACTAATTTTTAAACTAGCTTCCTTTTTTCTACTAATATAAGTATTTTAAGTTAAACACATATTAATTAGTCTAAACTAATGTAAATCCCATGTTGAACTTCCTCTTACCGAACCCTATGCCTTGTATAGCACAAATAACAGGGAAAACTCGGTCGTTTCTCGCCCCGACTGCCATAGCAAGTGGAAATCAAAGCGTTCCGCACCCCACGAACACAAGCAAGTACGGATGCACCACTGCTAAGTGCTAACTCAAAACTGGGTGACACTCAAATTTAAATGATATCACCACTACACCGAAAGGAGGGCATCTATATTTCGATTTTATTGTATATTGTATGAACATTTCGTATCATCACAGATACTATTTGACAAGACAGGAGGCCAATTTTGCTTTCGTCTGTCTGTAAGTATCTATATAATTATGTATGTCTGTCAGTTCCGGTCTAGGGGCCACAGTTTTCAAGCGATCGTCACAAAACTTGGCACACGTGTGCCTTGAATTAAAGTATTTTTTTTTCGAGAGCTTTTCTCGATTTTCCCCTTGGAGGGGGAGTTAGGACGTCATCAATTTTTTGTATAGGATTTGAAATATATTTTTTCTGAAACCTATCGTGTGGGTATCAAATGAAAGCGAGGTCTACTACCCACAGGGCCTCTAGTTTAAGTTGCAATTTGTTTACATACAGTATTTAATTGAGTAGCAATCACTTTTATCGACAAAACAACTTCAACTCGACTTCTGTTGTGATAGATGTGCGTCGAAAGGTTCCTGCCCCCTAAATCACTCAGACATGACTTTGCAGAACTTTTTCTCGGATATGAGCAAACTCTCTCACAGCGTGACGTATGCTGACGCCATGTTGCAGTGAAGCGATGACGATGTTCGACGGCCAGGGGCCGAGTTAATAGCTTTACAAACTACCAATAATTACAATATACAAACATAGCAACGCCTTTTCCCCTACGGGTTGGCATACGCAAAGCTCTGCACACTTTTAGCCAGTGATTCCATTAAAAGAATAATACCGAGTGGGACTCATGTCCTCATGCAAGCCTCAAAAAGGACCGGGACCGTATGACTCAGACACAAAAATAATAATAATAATGCGTAACAGGGGTCTAGCCCATCGCCGTAAAGCTATGGAGTAAGGAAGGTAACGAATTAACGATGTTTTCTATCAATAACTACAAAACACACTATACTTTAAAAAAACTCCTCCCGACACAATAAATGAATCCTCGAGACTAGTCTTTCGAAGCTAGACTTTCGAATCGCTAAACAGATTCTAATGAAACTTGGCTACGACGTATTCATCGCAAGAAGATACCATGAAAAACCTGCATCAAAATCTGTTTATCCGCCTTACTAGTGCCACGAGCAGACAGTTGAGTAAGTGTTCGAGAACTATCACATATCCTCAATTTTCGGTATATCCTGGTTCACTCTCAGAAGCACACCGGTCGAACAAACGAACAATGGAGAACAAAAGATAGATAAGATGTGTCGACGAGAGGGTTAAGTAACTGGGCTGAGAGTTGCGTCAGGAATCGCATGGCAATAGCTGTAATTAGGGTGCAAAAACCGGTTTTGGCTAGTTGATGGGGCGCAGCGCCGATACGCGTCGCACGGCTTACAAACAAACAGAATTTAGCGCCCTCGCTATAGCGACTGTCATGCGATTCGCTTGCAGAATCACGGCCCTGCGTCACTATAGCGGACAACCTTTGAGTTAGCGAATGGCACCAAAAACACAGTAAAACAAATGTCACCCACAGCCTCCCAGTAATACTAATACTATACGTTGGAGTCCTCTTGCATCGCGCAGGCAGTTGCGGTCGAATAGTGCAGAGGACAGCCGGCCGGCGGCGGTCGACGTTTTGTCGTCGCTTTTTGCTACACATCAGTGTTACCACCTGTGCTCGACCACTGGTCACCGCATTTAGGGTTGCCACTGCGCCAAATGCATATAATTCTATTGCCAAATCCATATAGCATACACATAGCGTCACGCTTTTCCCATGTGTGGTGCAGCTCTATTGTGCCAACTTTAATACTGCACTTCCTGTCAAAAATAGTAATCAACTTGAATTATTTCAGGACGCCTTGATATAAGATTATGTTGTGTCCTCATTGTGACCTCGTTGTAATTTTGTGGCTTGGAGGAGACCAGCCAACACTTTTTAAGAGAATGCGTCATGTATTCAAATATAAGCTTGCAAACGGATCCTTCCGGATGGATAACATAGAGGAAGGAAATCTAGCAAACCTCAAACTCAGCGGCACACACGGATTTAGAACACGGAGATCTGGGGACGTAAATCGGCTGAACCAATAGTAACCAGCGCTAAAATACTTAAAGGTTCTCTATTGTGATTATTGCACAAAATTCCCATTGTTCTCCTGTGTTCAGCGGGTATGCAACCTCATCATCTGCTTACGAGTGTGAGTATTGACTCTTCTTTCTAGTCGTTACCTCATGGCTGAGGATCGTGACCGTCATGGTTGTTGGTAGGGGGCTTGGCCAGGGATCTCCGATTTGTTCTGTCCTGGGCTGCATGTATTGCCTCGTGTAGACCATTAGAGTATTAACTCAATGATGGGTGAAGCTGTTTTCGTCAACCCTGCATCCACAGCTCGCGTCAGCGTGTTTTGCGTCCGCGACACGTGACGGTGTAATTAGTGCCTGACCGAGCATCGTCCCATCACGTCGGTCACCACCGCACTGTAACCCCTTCGTGTTGCCAGCGTCATTTCACACGTATAGCTACGGTGTAGGGAAAGTGGCATTGATATTATTGAGCTAATTAAGAACACTATTTAGTCTAACCCTAAGGTACAAGGCTGCTTTTATAGGTTTTAGGTTGTGGAAAATCTATTTTGTGTCACATTAGAGATTGAGGAATTTAAATCCAAATTGTATTAGGGAATAGTCTAGACGCCTGATATAACTTTGAGTGAAGAACCTATTACTTACGTCGAGAGTCTGTCTTCCAGATACTTTATAAACTTCCTTGTTCTATGTTTCTACGTTCGCAAGTGTCGACCGACCGGCTTCCGGTACCCACCACAGGGGTCTCATCGCACAATCAATCCGCTGCAAATTATATAAAAAATACATTTCAAGCCTGAGCTGGCTGGTAGATGGGCCCTTTATTAGTTTCCCCGCAGGCGAGCGGGTAGCGAAGACGTGTGAAAAAATCTTATTCGGATTAAGCCCCCCCTCCCGGCCCCTCGATCCGGCCTTGTTGCATGCACGGTGGTTTCGGAACGAACGCTCGGAGTTTGGTTTTGGAACGCGGAGAGAAAACTGTGGCATGATTCTCGCGCATTCGATATCTAGACCTGTACCGAGTGATTTCGTATGGGAATCTGTCAATATAGGTCTCGATATCCGTATATCGAAGGCGCGAGAATCATGCCACTGCGCGTCGACAGTAGACTTTTACCCGTATACACGTCACTGTGATGATATTTTATCACATTCAATATTTATCGATCCAAACGGCTTTAATTGCGGTATGCGAGTCGATTCTCGCGCCTTCAATATACGTATATCGAGACCAATATTGACAGATTCCCATACAATATTGACAGACCTCCCATTTCATTTGATAAATATCGAATGTTATCGCCTCCCCTGGGGGCAATTCTTGTTATTTAATTATATTATTCTATTTGTTTATTTAACACATTAGCCACGTTAATTATGCGTTATCTATCACTCACGAAGATCTCTTCTGGTGGTATTTTACCACATTCGATATTCTTCAATCCAAACCGCATCAATCCCCCCTTGGGGTATTGACATCTATATACAGTGATTCCCATGCAAAATCACACGATATAGGTGTCGATTTCCATATATCAAATGCGCGAAAATCATATTTCTGTGATAAAAATATACATACCTTAGGGTGTCCCACACACGGAATTTATAAGACGAAATATTTTCCAACATATATTTTACAACGTTCCATTCGCCATGTGTGGACGTTCTTCTTTATAGCAGTAATACAATCTCAGTTATGCCAGTTCTACGGATTACACGAGTTTATATGAACAATGTACAAACAGAGTAATATTGTGTCGTGAAGTTGAGATTGCTTACAGTACCATAACACACTGATTTGATTTAGCCCTTTTTTTGAGTTAAAAGAAGTATTTTTTGCATTTAGAACTTTGAATAAACTTAACTCCTTGAGAGATTAGTGAATAGCTCATCAATAGTTGACAATATGTTGCTATAGCGTTATGAAGTCAAAAGTGTAAATCATCTTCAGTAAACATTTTGGGTAACAAATCTGAAACATTCAATTCATTTCATTATGTTAAATAGACCCATCTGTTGAAACACGCAGTTAAACTTACTCACACGACAATGCACCGCAAATCTTGAAACCCTCTATGCGATACCGAAAAAAGAGATTTATCGCCACATAATTACATCTAGTCCTCACGCGGGAATACCGGTAAACCGAAAATGTATTTTTTATGCGGCAACATTACAACGCGCTAATGCCAACGCGCTTGCAAATCCGCGCAAATTGAAAACGATTTGAACGCAGCTGGTGCTACGCGCTTGGCGTAGCGGGTGCGTAGCGCTACGAGCTACGGACCGCTTACCATACTAATGCTGGGAAAACTTAGTTTCTTCGTTTATGGTTGTGGCGTATTGGAGGGATTTTGGCGATGGACTGGCTCCGTCACGCGTAAAGATTTGAATAGCTGTCTATTGCCCGGTTTCAGAAACGAAATTTTGCTTTGATAACCGGTCAAACTCTTGTTAAACTAGCCAATCAGGTGCCGTTATTTTGAATTAATCATCAACTAATTGCCTGTTACATTTGACCAATGTTTCAGAAATTAAAAGTTAGGGATATGAACACCGCTCTCGGCTGTCAGAGATTTGATGTTGCGAAATTGTTATTGAGACACTGAACTCTTAGAACTGAGAGCGTTTTATTAGGGTTCCGTACCCAAAGGGTGCCAAACGGGACCCTATTACTGAGACTTCGCTGTCTGTCCGTCCGTCCGTCCGTCCGTCCGTCCGTCCGTCCGTCCGTCAAAATCAAAATAAATTTAATATTAAGCCCCCCTTACAACAAACGTAATTTCTTTGCTCATTTTTGCTCGATATTGATAATGGTAGCAGGTAGACGCTTAAAATGTTCACAAAATATAGAGTATATTATTTATTTAAAAAATAAATAATAAAATTAAATTAATATTTAGGAGGGGCACCCATACATTTTTTTTTTGCGGTTTTTTATAGATAATGGTACGGAACCCTTCGTGCGCGAGTCCGACTCGCACTTGGCCGGTTATAAATACGGGCCTGACCTTGGACACAACTGTGCTTTTGCCATCGCATGTGGAACGGAAATAAGATAACTTTCTTTATAACACCATTAGTTTTTACCAGCTACCATGACAGCGTAGTTTGTGGGGGGTTGGTTACCGAACTGTACCGTTATTGCACAAGTTTGTGAGCACAAGAGAAAAGTTACGCGCCGTGACCAGCATGCACCAGTGTTGTCTCTTTTTGTCGTCCAATAACTAGCAAGTGAAGTTATCTCTGTTCAAAATATTATATTCTTACGGTAACTCTTTTTGTCTACATTCATATCATTCATATCTACTATATTACATATTATGAGACCACTACTTAAATAAAATTGTCAAACAGTAAATAATTTGGACACCACGATACAGGTTGAACCTAGTGTGGTGTTCACAGATAACACTTTTTTTGTACTAAGCTTTGGTAAATAAATAAACTTTTAAACATTTTTTTAAACTTTTATACTTATTACGAAATAAACATAAGATACGTGTTTCAAAATCCCAAAGCAAAAGGTTTTAAGTTTTGTACGAATTTTGTATAGTCAATTTCTTTATTGCACACAAAAATACACACGACAAACATACATAGTAAAAGTGTACAAAGCTTAAGTAAGAGATCTCTTCCAGCAATCCAGGTAAGGGTGAGACAGGTGGATAGCTGAGTCTGCATTTTGCTGTCTGCATTATACTTATTGGTAAGCATAAAGATTATTATGTTACGCCATTTTGAAAAATATTGATTGCTGCGGCCAGAAATGAAATCGGTTTTAAATTATTACAAACAAATAAGGCCCGATTGTTCCATGGTATATCTGCCTATTTATCTCAGGATTTAGACAGAATTTGTACGTGTATCGAGTACCTTCTACTTTTTCATAGATACCTCATTTTGAGCTGTCATTTGTCATTCAAGTTATCCCCGGGATAGTTGTTATTCTCGTATAACTTTTTGTTAGTGAAATCCAGCCTAAGTCAAATTAAGCATCCTTCATCCTTTGCATATAGTGTCTGTGAATATTCTTCTAGCAAGCCAATATGAAACCGTCTGCCTACCCTCTTCCAGGAAAAAAGGGGCATAGGTGTGTATATATCTATGCATAGATAATTAAACTAATTTCTACTTGTCTGTCAAGTTTTTGCTACAAACGCGGACTTTTGGCTTGCGGGACAAGTCGAACAAACGCTTTTTGACAGGTTTGTTGCATTCGGTTGCGTTTGCGTAGAAGTAGCACCCTCTATAAACGTCTCTCACTCGCCAAAAGAACGTTGGAAGACTTTTTCTTTATTTCGTTTGTGATCAAAACGTCTTGATCCGCGCAGCTATTTATCATACGATACATAACTCACGGTAACCGCCGATTGTGCTGCGTCAAACGGAAATATTTATCGATACTACTTTATTTGAGGTATGTTTGTTATATCAGGCAAATAATTCGATTTTTATCTGTTGAACTACCAATAAATTCATTTATAAAGTGCTGCTTTATCATAATAGTAATCTACTATTAGACAAAATGTCATTTTATATGGCAACCCATGTATTTACGATGTTGGCAGTGAAATAGAAATACAGTCTTATTTGTTTACTAGAAAGCGTATGAAATAATAAGTAATTGTGTGCCCACAATGTCCAAAGATGCGAGCCCATGAATGACGACTCCAGAAGTAGACTAACTGAAGCGTTCGCCGTGACCGAAGTCGGTCAAACCACCTCATAACCATCAAAGTAAAGGTAAGTACGATAAATATAAATAAAAAAATGAATTAATTCTCAGCACGCAATAATATAAATTTCCATAGTGTATATCCCGGTCGCAACACGAAACATTCCAATCACGTTACAAGGTTGTTTTACAAACCAATACGCCGCCTACATGACTTTCATCTTTCGCCGCCCTACTTCACACCCTAACGCTCTCACCCCAAGGTTTAATATCGATGTCGGGTTCACGCACAGTACACATGACAATGCAATCAGCGGTGACCGGTAGGGATTTGCTTCATACATGAGAGGATTTTCGGGATGAATACTTTTCAAGGAGGTATTTCAGCGGAGACGCCATCATCGCTGTTACCACTTAATAACTAATAGTACGTGCTGTTACGGCTCTGCTGTAGATTAATTTTTAAACATATTTGATGCAAAGTTGTCATGTTGCCTTGTCTTGATAAAAGCGTTTTATTGCGACGAGATTTAGTACGACGACATCTTGTAGTTGTGTTTATTTTTACTTATTCTTCATATAAATGACATACCTAATTTATGTAGCGTATTTTTTTCGGAAGGTGCTTCTAGTCTTAATTATCCTGCGTTTCGACCCCACAAATAACAAAAGAGGCCGTATATTGCCCGTAACGCGTTTTATAAGGCCGTTTGCAAAATTCTTTCCTTTTCGAGCGTGGGATAAAAGTCTATTGCCCTCTTCACGGATTGGAGATTGGACCGTATAAAACTCATGCTATAAAATTATTGTTGTCTGTCATATGGAGTTTCGTTTGTGGGGGTCCTTAAGATCCCTTTTGTAGGCTCGGACTTCGATCTGAAAAACTTTTATCATATCGATGTGGACGAAAGCCTGACTTGAGTGTAAGTGCAAATATCCATTAATGTCCTCACCGAAGGGCTTAGGCCTCGACTCAAATTTACTTTTGAGCTTACTTTTATGGCATCACTCCTGTAACCTCCTTGGTCTGACCCCATCGTGCCGGAAATGACACGGAGATAACCGGAAGTTGGGACAAAACCGCAACGGTGCATGCATGGGGCATCGATTGTTTGGGGTAAATGTGCTAGCTGATGAAAGTTACTGTAGCGGCTACAGAGATACACATTTGGTAAACATTTCAACTCTCTACCTGTGTTGATTCATGAACCACAGCACAACCCGATGACGGACAGAGAGACAGACAGTATAGGGCCCTGGGACAGCACGGATTCTTGAACACCTTATTAAAACCATATTATAATATAGAGGATGCATATGCTATAACTATAATTATGTCGAGATTACTTAAATATGTCGAGATTACCTATTATGATTCCGTAAAATCATTCAAACTTGAAACAAATTAAAAAACATCCCCGCCCTGACCATGATCTAATAAAAACTCGCCATCAAGGGAGCTACTGAAACAACGTAATGAAACTCTCCTTGGAGACACGATCAAGGGAAAACGAGAGGAAATAAGACGTCCCTAGAACAGTCTTCCCACGACAACTTCGGCCATTCAAACTTCTAATTAAAACAAGGAGACCGTTTATTCAACAATCTTGTCACTACGTTTTTAAACAAGCGAAATTATCCCGATAAACGTATTAGACGACATCCAATGCTGCTTTTCTATCTACTAATCGAGATTTTATACCAGGGTCAAGCAGTAATACTGAGGGAAGATTTGAAAGTCTCGTTTTATATTTTGGTGTGGTGGTCGCGTGGTGCAAGGATACATTTGTAGGATAACCCTACTGCTTGTTTTAATATGATCCGGCTAATGATGATAGATTAATTTAGGCGGCGTGTTTTGGCCCTGTTCTCTGGGTTGTGTTCGATGAATTAATAATGATTTTATTGTGAATATTTAATATTAAATTTGGATTTATCAGTGGTTGTTTGGTTTTACGTGTTGGTGATGTTCATCTCATTTGTAACGGTTATTTGTAGTGACGGATTGAGGACGAACATAGTTTTATAAAAAAATAGTTCAAACTGTAAATAAAATTGATTTCAAATTAATGTTACGACTGGCGACTAGGTTATGCCTTAAAATCATAGGATAATAACAATGTTCTGAGATTTAAATCGCTTACAAAATTCCTTGTTCCGTTCGTTCAAAACACTTGAAGGATCATTCAGTATGCGCACTGCGATCTCCCATCAACTTCTCACTTATTTACGAGAGCGGCATATGCTGACGGACTGATGCGAACAGATCTTTGAATGATATCTGATTTTGTGTATGTAACACTATACCAGGGTTGAATGAATTGAGAACCTAAAAGCGTCAAAATCATTCATTTAAAATTAATTTTGTCCTTGTCTATTTTCCGTATTATTCCTCATAATATTTTAGCGTGGACTGGACAACGTACAAGTAAAGGACTGAGCCCCTTGGTGGGGATATTAAATGGGCTACTAACATCATCTAAGTAAATTCATGTAAGTACAGACACGCGATAAGGCTTTACTTGTTTATATTCTAGGGTAGAGTTTGATGGTACGCGTAGTTCTTCCTCATAATACCTAACATGATTTGCCAGAAGAAATCTCTTATTAATTAGAGCTAAGCTCGCCTTTGTTAATGTTTTTACTAAATTAAGATATCTGTCATTATGTCGTGTTAGTACAATAAAGAAACTACGAATTACACGCTCTTGCATTCCCCATACACGCCATTAGGGTCACATCCAAACACATATTTGCCACGCCGACTTAAAATCTCGATACCCGGCACCTTTACTCACCGGGAAACAAACCGGGGTATCACAGCTAATCCCCGGTTGACGTGCTAAGCTCCGTTTAACCCCATTATCACTGGGATTAGCCAGGGTATGCGGGCTGCGATTTATGCAGCCTGTGATATGGACCGGACCTTCGATAATTAGTTGCAATAGTTATGTGGTCGAGGTGGGAACACACGTAGACATAGTTGGTACTTTTGTTTGACTGTGAACACTCCTTTACAATTTTGGACAGTTTTTCTGTTTATCTTTTTAGTCAGATCAGAATTCCTTATCTGATTTGTGCTAAAGATATCGTTGTTAGGTAGAATTATCAATTTAGACACATAGATTATAACATAGTTACCAAAAGAACAACATGTAAAACACAGCATAAGCCAGGCCGGTCTATGCAGAAATACTAACGCTTCAAATTGAGTATTTTTGCAGCAAAGCCCTATGATACTTCGAAATAATAGTTGCCAAATTTAGTAAAAATACCTAGACAAGTAGCTATAAAGTACTTTGGACTATAACAACTATGCAGTATGCTACGCGTTGCATATGCTCGTAGCAAGCCTACGCGACTACGAGCTACGTCAACTACAACTCGACCACGATAACTGTGCATGATCATGGCGTTATTACGGCGCTCAACGGTGGTTGTGGGACCTCCACGATGCTGCACAGATATTGTATCGGCGTTGTACAACATTAGAGAATATAGGGACACCGCTGCCTGTCTGTAATCCCGGTTTCCGCACTAAGCCGCCCCGCCCGGTTCGTTCGGATTATTACATTAATTTAAATGTTTGCGCCGCGAATTCGTTTGACTCACGCACACATGCAAATGCCTTTCCAGTACAGAGGTTTAGGTGTTTCGGAGATATTTTGTGGATGTAAAAACGGTTGTCAAAATCCGTATGGGGAAAATACGGTAAACCATTTATGCATGCACGCAGACTATTACAAATCTATCACAAATCGATGAACAGAATACAGGCAAACAATAGTGTTGTATTATTTCCCAAACGCAGTCGCAAAGGCACAGCTGATCAATACTTTGTGTGACAGGAGACTAGCTTATCTCGATTGTTATTAAGAAGTTATTTACAAACAAACAAAACATAGCATCTCGCCATTTTCCACACGAGTTTGTGGAGGCACTTTGCCCACTACTAGTTCGTTTATTTCTTATTCAATACCCACAAGTCACGGTGTTATTTACACCTCTAATAATGAGTAATTCCCCGCTAAAGCCCGTCAAGCACCTCGCCCCGACCCGTGGTACCCGAGCACCGGGGATTAACTTGTCCACACACCTGCCGACACCTGGGATATATCGCGGCCATTACTCAGACCTGGGGTATGATTCTGCAAACGAATGGCATGTCCATAGCTGGGTTCCCACAGAGCGAGATGACTGTGCTACTGGAAAAACACGCACGCTGCCCGCTTGCCTCGGCCGAAGCACGTCCACATAGGCTGTGCTCTGTTACCCAGCTATTAGCGAGAGCGCAAAATACCGCCTTACATGTCTCGTCATCGAAAAGCCAAAACTAAAATTTTGAACCCGTGCTATAACTACATAAGATTCGTGTTCCAAATGGTTCCGAATGACTCAGCAACCCCTCAACATTTGACTATCAAAGGAGTAGAAGTTACATCCTGTACAAGTTATTGCTCTATAATCCGATAAACAGCTATCGAGTCGAGAATAACGTTATTGCGAGCAGCGCCTTTACGACCCGGGAGTTGCGAGCATAAAAATTCTGTATCGGGACTGCAAGCGACTAATAGGAGTCGCGACAAATAAAAGGATACGTACGTAAATAGAAGCGACAGATAAATTCCACTGGGGCCGGAGTACGCGTAAATCCGTGCGATTTGTATCGCCCTGTGACAGGGGGAGGGCGCCCCCCCGCCGCCTCTCGACCACCCCTCGCGCCACCCCAGAGGGGCTAACAATTAATTTGACAGATAATATTTTTAGTTCAATTGTCACATTGGAGCAGTCCCTGTTTCTGTTGCGGGTGAAGAGATAGCAATATTTGCATTTTTTTAGCGATGTACTTAATCGAACACGTTAATTTGGTGAAGATCACAGTAAGGTTATTTGACACAGACATCAACTTGTTAACTTGTAAAAATATAATAAGCTATTATATGGCACAGAGTTTTGTGCAAAAAGGTAAAAAGTTATAGCTCAATGCGAGGGTGATACTTAGGCCCGAAAGATAGAAAACGCGCAAAATTTTACATACCCATACTTAGTTCGAATCTAATTTATTACATTCAATAGTAGATTGTTTACCAAGGGAGTAAAGAACTATTTTTAGGGCGAGAGTGTTTTTTGACTCCTGAGCGACCGAGGGATTCTAGAGTTGAGTCCCGAGTGTAACGAGGGACTCAAAAGTAGAATCCTGAGGGAGCGAGGGATTCAAAGTACATCACTCGAGCCAAAAATAGTTTTTACTCCTGAGGTGGACACTCTACTTTTCATCACCCTCTATGAGAAAAGTAGTAAGTAATCAATAAAATAACACACATGTACCTATACAGGGTGTAACAGAAAGGGGTGTACAAGCGGAAAGAGGGACATCATTCTGAACAACTTTCACTATGGGATCGACTTGATCAGAGCAACTTTATTTTTAACTCAGTACATTCGGGCCTAGCGCTCAGCTGATCTGTATGGTGGAGTGAAAAATAAAGTTGCTCTGATCAAGTCGGTCCAATTGTGAAAGTTGTTCAAAATGATGTCCCTAACAACCTTCTTTCGGCTTGTACAGTACACCTGTTTCTGTTAGACCCTATATTTATTTACACAATTGTCGTGATATGTTGTGTGTAATGGTTTGTTGGAAGAAATCTCTTGTTATCTATTATAAGTTTTCTGTATGTCATTCTTGTCTTAGTACAATAGAGAAATTACGAATTACAAATATGTCCTCCACATAGTTAAAGATTGTTTAGTATTGGCTAAATCTTGAAAATTGGTTCAAAAAGCATTTTCAAATAACCACTAGTTTTTACATACCTATATTGCTCGTGATTTTCAACCGACTTCAAAAAAAGGAGGAGGTTCTCAATTCGACCCGTATGTTTTTTTTTTTTTTTCTATGTTTGTTACGCGATTGCTCCGCCAATTATGAACCGATTTGAACAACTCTTTTTTCGGCGTATAGGTAATACCTCAAGGGTGGTCCCATTGACACCAGGTCAGGATCTGATGATGGGATCCTGGAGAAATCGAGAGAACTCTTCAAATATTATAGGCAGACCTATAGTGATTTTTGTGTTTTTCATAATAACTCGTGCAAATGCACATGGTAAGCATAATATTGTGATGCGGAACTGCTGATGAAGACCACATATGGCCACCAGATCTGCTCAATACTAGGTACAAATACAATGCGTGGCTGACGGGCAGGCAACGCATAGCCTAAACCGGTGGACCTAGAGCCATGAAACTTTGTACAGGGGTTCCTTAGTCGCGTGGGGTAGCACTGATATAGCATTTGACAAAATTAATTCCCCAAGGGAGGGGGGGATAAAGGGTTACAGTTAGTATTAAACTCAATCTAATCAAATAGGGTTTGTGGAAGTCGGTTTTTGAAGTAAAACTTCTTGGGGCACGGGGGTAAAATTTATTTAACCTCTCAACTGTGGGTTATTCATATATTTGCTTTTCAATTGATACTAGCCGGGTGCTATCACGAGTGGCTAAGAAATGTAACGGAAATTGGAATCGGTGACGTCAGGGTCGGCTGAAGACTTTTAAAACCGCAACTATTTTCAATACGGTTTTTAACTAATCAGATAAGATAATAATACATTCGTACAATAAAGAATGTTAATTAGTGAGAGAAAAACCTGATGAAACGTTAACAAATAAAAATTATTTTAAGCATTCTTCCACGAGTTCTTGATTTCCGGTATGGCCAAGATGGCGCCGCCGCCGCCGCCGCCGCTGGCTGGGATAAACAAAACCAGTGACGTGACCAAAAACTACTTCGTTCAACCTCTTTGTTGGAACCGGAACTTATGTTTGACAGCTGTGCGATGCGATCCATACAGTTTGTAAGAAAAGAGTTTCATCAATGTCACACGGGTCGATATGGATTTCTAAAACAAGCAAAGCAATGCATACATTTGAGCGAGACGGCTTAAAGACGTGACGTCAGATGGTATATAATCTGAGCGAGATGCAAATAGTAGTGACCTCAGAACAATAACTAAAGGTAGTGACACTATTGAATGAGTTAAGTATATCACCACGAGCGCGACAAATTGTAGATAAGGAATGGTGGGAAATAAATGACATGACGTATTAAAAGTAAGTACAAGTATAAAATAATTTCAAATAATCGGACGTCTGAAACTTAAAAGTAACTTGAAGCAGAGATTGGATCTCAAAATTGGAAATTTAAATCTCTTTTAGTATAGGTAGGTATAGGTGTATAGTATAGGTACCACTTAATGATCTAGCTACAGAAGTTTTACTTCTAACACGTGTACGGTGCTACACGCGTATCTTTTTTTTCTAAAGTTTACTTTTTGTTTCAATTATATTCTCTTATATTGGTAACAGATCTTGTATTTGTCATTCGCGTTTGTTGTTATCATCTGGAGTTAGACACTCACTTTCACTCATATTTTTTACTCATATCCGCAAACGAAATTGAAATAATTACAGCATTCAGATTTGGCGCGCTTTGTTTACAAATTTTCCACAACTTTTTAAATTATTTGGTCCGTGTTTCGATATCAATTCTGTAAGGTTGTTTCTCTATTGTCACCAATCGATTCGGTCGATCGGATTATCTAATCTGTGTCGATACGCATTTTAGTACAAACTTATTTTTTTATTGGCGGCGTTTAGAATCGATCTCTCTTTTAATTGGGTCTGTCAGCTTGAGTGGTAGTGAAACTGATTAGTGACAGCATTTTTTTTCCTTTGTACTGGCAACAAAATTAAAAAGTTACTTTTAGTCCCTAGGGACTAAATGACCTACTTTAGTCCCTGTTTGCCGGGACTAAAGTAGATCTTTTTGAATAGATGTGATGAAAAACATATTTTATGTTAAAAGTCATCAGCTTTGACCCGAGACTGCTTGACTCACCTGTCACATCCACCATACACATAGAGTTCCGCCATGGGATGGCAGTAGCACAGTGGTATCCACGAGATAACTGCTTGACTCACCTGTCACATCCACCATACATACATACATCACTAAGGGACAAATTCAAAAATATCAATACTTACTTACTTACTGTTACCTGTCAATACATTTATGAAAATATAATATACACCAGACAAAACATAGGTTTATTTAAGATTTTAGGTCATAATCATAGTATTAGCACTAGAAATAGAAATAAGATTGCTATGCCCGGTTCAGACTCAGTAAGGTTGCTCACTCTTTTATGGGAGTCTAGTGTTAGTTTTTATAATAAAATACCTAATGAAGCAACGGATCTACCAGAAAGGAGGTTCAAAAACTATGTCAAAAATGGCCTAATGAAGAAGTCTTATTACAGTGTAAAAGAATATTTAGATGACAAAACTACGTGGTCAGCGCACAGAAATCCAAAGAGGGGCGATCGACTGAGTCAGTACGTCTCTCCTCGGTGTATTTCCTTAGACTTAGGTAGAAATACATAACATTGTATTTTTAAGGCTCTGATATTTTAAAAGAGGTACGGGGGAGTTTCTTGCCCTTCTTTGCTCCATCCCTTAGCCCACAACTTCCGAACGGGCGGTAGTATATAAAAATATTAATATAATAATGACGTTGGTAAGTAATCTGTATGATTTTATGGTCAATAAAAAAAATTGAACTTGAACTTGAACATTCTTAGAGTTCCGCCACGGGATGGCAGTAGCACAGCTACGAGACTATAATTAGAGTATACCACGTACCTCGGTTTTCACCGCGGCGGCGTGTTCGTTTCATCCCTCGCCTGCTACATCAGGTCACGACTCACGTTTTATGCAAATGATATTGAATTAGAACCACTTTATAACAACTGCGACGCTCGAGCCGCGCGCGGCTCAGTAAAGAGCTGCAATTATAGCAATCAAACTGAAATTTAGAGCACTAATTGCAACGAACATGCTTTATGGGACGCGGTAATCCGGACAAGTGTTTTTTGAACGCAAGGGTTGGGTTGAGGCATGTTTGATTAGACTAATTAAATGAAAGTGAAGTGTGGTGATTTTGAATTCATCAAATGTATTCGTTCAGAAATAAATAGGAAGATCTGGTAATGGCTCTGAAAGGGTCACTAAATTAAAAACACAGAGCAAATTTATGTACAAAGGCGAGCTTATATTATCTCATTTTAAAGAAGTTTCCATAACAAGTGTGTATCTCTTATAGGCTATACACTTCTATCCTTTTTACCGAAAGCGGTGGCAGAGGCAGAAGTATGCCCACTTTTACGGTTTTCACACTTTTATCCATCAGAAACACAATAATAAAATCAGCTTACAAGCACGTCGCAATAAGTTGGGCTGTCGGCTAAGCTGTTTGCAAGTTGGCCCCATCAGTCGGGGGCCGGGGCGCTAAGCTAGGCGCACCTGTGACCGCAGCCCCGCCGCCCCCTCCGCCCCTCCGCCCCTCTCGCCGCGAGCCGCCCCTGGAGTGAGCGGATGATACTTCAGTATGGTTGATAGTTTGGATTTTGATGATTTGTTACTTTTTACGCGCATTTAGGCGTGTTCTTGTGTCTGCCACCCCGCATGAAAATGTGTCTATGTTGTTGATATGAATTCTGACTTCAACGTGTAAGGTAAAGTATGACGGCCATTTCCCATACTCAGTTGCGATCACGATTAACGTGACAGGGGGCTATTAATTGCTGACTTACAAACATCACACACTAAGTAAGAAGAATAATTCACTAAGTTAAAAACTTAAAAAAACGACTCATGATTTATCACTTGCACCTGTCCGCCCGGGATGCAAATGTCGTCTATGAACGCGATAATGAGCCTACGAAATCTGTCTTTACAACAGTACACATAATTGAAACAAAAAGTAAACTTTAGAAAAAACCGACTTCCACAAACCCTATTTGATTAGATTGAGTTTAATACAAACTGTAACCCCTTATCCCCCCCCCCCCCCCCTTGGGGAATTAATTTTGTCAAATGCTATATCAGTGCTACCCCACGCGACTAAGGAACCCCTGTACAAAGTTTCATGGCTCTAGGTCCACCGGTTTAGGCTATGCGTTGCCTGCCCGTCAGCCACGCATTGTATTTGTACCTAGTATTGAGCAGATCTGGTGGCCATATGTGGTCTTCATCAGCAGTTCCGCATCACAATATTATGCTTACCATGTGCATTTGCACGAGTTATTATGAAAAACACAAAAATCACTATAGGTCTGCCTATAATATTTGAAGAGTTCTCTCGATTTCTCCAGGATCCCATCATCAGATCCTGACCTGGTGTCAATGGGACCACCCTTGAGGTATTACCTATACGCCGAAAAAAGATTTGTTCAAATCGGTTCATAATTGGCGGAGCAATCGCGTAACAAACATAGAAAAAAAAAAAAAAAAACAAACATACGGGTCGAATTGAGAACCTCCTCCTTTTTTTGAAGTCGGTTGAAAATAAACAAATATCGGTCCTTGCAGACAGAATTCATCTCAATGACAATGAGCGTAAACGCCACAAAGTCACATAAAGGCTAAAATACGTAATTTCGGTTACCGGGATGGCAGTAATTTCTATATAGAAACTTGAATTTGACTGATTCCGGTTTTTTTTTAAATGGGACCAACCGGAAGCTTTGATACAAAAAAAAGAAGAATTTTCGAAATCAGTCCATAAATATGTAATACCATTTTTGAGGTAACAGTAACACACAAAGAAAAATACGACATGCAACCGAATTGATAACCCTCTCATTTTTTGAAGTCGGTTAAAAAAGCTCCAAACACGCAACAACATGCATAAACTGCTGGAACCGACTGGACAGCATGCGCCGACGCACTCCGTACTACCGGCCTCAGCCTTGTGTACTCAGCGGCGGAATACTTCTCACCTGGCTAAATAGCGCCCACACCAACTATATAGACGTGGTGCTGAACAAGACCTGTATTATGTCTTACGGAATACTGCTTTGGGGGAGAGCGGCAGATATAAACACAATATTTGTCTTACAAAAAAGGGCCATTCGGGCTATCTATCAACTAGATGCTAGGCAATCACTAAGGGACAAATTCAAAAATATCAATATACTTACTGTTACCTGTCAATACATTTATGAAAATATCATGTATACCAGAAAAAACATAGGTTTATTTAAGACTTTAGGTCATAATCATAGTATTAACACTAGAAATAGAAATAAGATTGCTATGCCCGCGTTCAGACTCAGTAAGGTTGCTCACTCTTTTATGGGAGTACTAGATGAAAACCCGGCTTCGCTCGGGCTCGGGTAAAATGTGAATATGGGTACAAAATGAAGGTAGATATTTCTGTAGTTATCGGTTCTCAAGGAATATTAAAGGCAAAGCAAGGCATAGATTCGTTTAGCATCGTTCATTGTGTTTAATAAATATTGTAAATTAAAACTACAAATGTTTTTACTTAAATAACTTTAATTGAAAATCAACCTTAAAATAAACGAACTTTAATTAACAAAACAAATAGTTTTTAAGGTTTACTCTCGGTAAACCTCTCTGTTATAAAGCACCCAGTCTTTTTATTTACTTTGGAAGGTAAGTATGGTTAATTACACAATAAAGAACAACATTTTTACTACAACAACAACATTATCATACAATTTATCTATACAGGGTAACATTTAATTAGCTGACCATATTTTGGGGAATGATAGTACCCATCATTATGAACAACTTTCCCCAAGGAACGTATGGTCGCAAAAAAACATTTTTTTTGGGTCTCCCATAGTAACTTGAATTCAGCTGATCGGGGCAATGTACTGGAAGACGAAAAATTTTTTTCATTTGCGACTATATGTTTCATGGGGAAAGTTGTTCATAATGATGGGTACTACCATTCCCCAAAATATGGTCAGCTAATTAAATGTCACCCTGTATGTATACATTTTTCGTTGAATATTTATCACCTTATTATGGTATGGTATTAATCAGTCTTTTTATTTACTTTGGAAGGTAAGTATGGTTAATTACACAATAAAGAACAACATTTTTATTACATCAACAACATAAGAACAACATTATCATAAAATTTCTCTATATGTGTATACAACATTTTTCGTTAAATATTTATCACCTTATTATGGTATGGTATTAATCAGTCTTTTTCTTTACTTTGGAAGGTAGGTTAGTACTTACTGCTTTTGAAAATAGGTAGTAAAAATAGGTTGTTCTGTATACAATAAAGAACCACATTTTCATTATTTCACAGCTTGATTATCATAAAATTTCTCTATATACAACATTTTTCATAAAATTTCTCTTTAAACAACATTTTTCATAAAATTTCTCTATATACAACATTTTTCATAAAATTTCTCTTTAAACAACATTTTTCATAAAATTTCTCTATATACAACATTTTTTGTTAAACATTTATCACCTTTCAAGCCTTGTTCAGTGGTATTGATAATTTGGATTTTTACATCATCGAATCTTCGAACTCGAGAGAAGGCAACATAATATTATGTTTCTTGCACTCAATTCAATTTTTCACTGGCTTCCTCAATGATTCTGGCTTCTGCCAACAGAAATGTGATTACTTTCTCTGTGACAGAAATGAATGGCACGGTATTTTGTCTGTGAACTATGAATCGGCATTTTCTTCTATTAAAGCTACATCCACACTATCGTTCCGCACGTTTTTGTTGGGATACCATGCTTAAAACGACCATTATAGCTACATCCACATTTCTTTCGGCATGTTTTTGTTGGGAAACTATGCCCAAAACTACCATTAAGCTACATCTACACTATGTACTAATCGTATACAGAAAAGGAACATGAATGCAACCGCAAATAAACGCAGTTTACCGGTTTCTAACCCTAGAAGACATGTGTGAAGAGACCATTGTCTATGGCTCTAAGTTACGTGGCCAATATGGCGCCTGCGATTTGTCTGTTCAGTAACATTAGAATTTAACAAAATACTCGACAATCCGAATTGTGCGGATATATGTTGTCGACTCGAAATCTATATTTTTTTATGTTTTATTATTCAGGTAAGGTTTTGATTGAGTCTACCGTACCCCTCGACGGAATTATTAATATAGATGTGTTAGTTTTTATAATAAAATACCTAATGAAGCAACGGACCTACCAGAAAGGAGGTTCAAAAACTATGTCAAAAACGGCCTATTGAAGAAGTCATATTACAGTGTAAAAGAATATTTAGATGACAAAACTGCATGGTCTTTACCATCTCAGCGCACAGAAATCCAAAGAGGGGCGATGGACTGAGTCAGTACGTCTCTCCTCGGTGTATTTCCTTAGACTTAAGTAGAAATACATAACATTGTATTTTTAAGGCTCTGATATTTTAAAAGAGGTACGGGGGAGGTTTCTTGCCCTTCTTTGCTCCATCCCTAAGCCCACAACTTCCGAACGGGCGGTAGTATACAAAAATATTAATATTATATTGACGTTGACTAAGTAATATGTATGATTTTATGGTCAATAAAATTTTTGAACTGAACTGAACTGACCAAGAGATACATTTCAGGTACGATCCAATCAACACCACTACATGGTTAACAGCATTCAGCCAGGCGCGTTACTTTGAGGGACACTTTGTGAACAACATTTCTCATAGGGATTTCGTTTAACTTTATTTCAAAAATAACGTTACACTATTTTTAACCGACTTAAAAAAAGAGGGGGTTCTCAATTTCGGATGTATGTTTTTTTATAATTATTATTTTTAATGTGTGTTACATCGAAACTGGTACTATTTATGAATCGATTTAAAAAAACCTTTTTTTTGTTTGAAAGGTTTACTCATAAGCTTGGTCCAAGTTTTTGAAAATCAGGAATCGGTCCAGTAGTTTGTTCACTACATCAAAGTATAATGTCTTGGCATAATTATTAACGTTAAACAAAATCACGTATTGTTTCCTTTCTGTGACTGTGGGCTGACTAAAAGGACCGATATTCGTCTAAGTATATTGTGTAATATGTGTGGACTTAACAGCCAGAACACAGATGTTGTAGGCTCGCGTTCGTGTTTTTAGACGACATTTAAAAAGGTCCCGAAGTCGGTTTTTTTAAGTTTTTAACTTTGTGAATTATTCAACGCACTGTTGGCTTGTTCCACCACTTCTGGCGTGGTTGCTCGGTTGATGGTGACTCTAGCGATGACGTTGTTCCACCACTTCTGGCGTGGTTGCTCGGTTGATGGTGACTCTAGCGATGACGTTGTTCCACCACCTCTGGCGTGGTTGCTCGGTTGATGGTGACTCTAGAGATGACGTTGTTCCACCACTTCTGGCGTGGTTGCTCGGTTGATGGTGACTCTAGCGATGACGTTGTTCCACCACTTCTGGCGTGGTTGCTCGGTTGATGGTGACTCTAGCGATGACGTTGTTCCACCACTTCTGGCGTGGTTGCTCGGTTGATGGTGACTCTAGCGATGACGTTGTTCCACCACTTCTGGGCGTGGTTGCTCGGTTGATGGTGACTCTAGCGATGACGTTGACTCTGAAATTAATAACAATAATAAATCGATCTGTGCGAGATTCTCCACCCTTCTTCTCCCACTGTGGTCCAAAGTAGAGAAGAGGAAAAAATAACCCAGTCGTAAATATACAGGGTGTAACAGAAAGGTGTAGTCATATTTTAGGGGGTTGTTGGGGACATCATTCCGAGCAACTTTCACTATGAAACTCAAAAGACGGCTTTGTATGGCTTGTACTTATTGCACCTATTGGAAAGTTTTATACTGATAAATAAATGTATGAAGACTATCTGTGCCTGTTTTATTGGATGAAAAAGCGATCCTAACAAAAAATATCGTTACTCATTTTTCTGTGTGGGATGGTTGTGGGACAGAATTGCGACTATGTGCGTAGAATAGCTAATGTGTATGTAATGTGCTTACTGATTTCATTACTGTCTTCACAAAGCCAGTCCGAAAGCTTGAGGCCAGCCTTAGAGGTCATCAGACAATATTACTATACGTATTCATATATATGGAGTGGCAAATGTTTGCCCAGTAATAAATCATCACTCTCATTTGAATGACCCGGGCTAGCCTAAAACTCATCTAAAATCTTATTAAAAATTCCTAACAACCTCGAAAAGTATCAAAACACTGACTCTCACAACCAAGACAATAATTACAGGCACCCTTATCTCAACAAAGTGCCATGAAACGGTTTGGCTTTCAAGAGTTTCGGCGCAATTCATTACCGGACCCAAAAAAAAGATTCTTAAACTTCCCGACCTCAGAACGGGCAATTTAAAAGCCAAATTCGCGGCCTAACACCGCATTTTTCAAGACCTTTTTCTTAAAGCGCTGTCTGTTACTGCGTTAAAAATGATTTAGCTGCCCCCTCCAAGGTGAGTATTATTACGCCTCCCGTCGGGACAGACCCGGGGGGCTAATAAACGCTTATCAACGCGCTCATTATCACGCCCTTAACTTCGCTTTAATGTCCTGCGCTTGAACAAAACATATTTAATCACATTTTTTCCGGGAGTTTTGAAATTTCATAAATTCCTCGCGACGAGAGATGGCGCCTGGAGCAGTGGACTGTGAACGCCGACGACGGCCTTTATACAGGGTATGACGGCAATATTAGTCAACTTCAGGTTTATAGAGGTTATTTGGGTGTTAACAAGCTCAATGTACAATATTAATTATAAAAAGTATTACAGGTTGTTGACAACTCTGGCAACATTGAATGTAGTTTTTAAATACTTTTTAATTGTCTGTGTTATTTCCGTTTCCTTCTGCTTGAATGCGACCGCCAACCATGTAGTGTGCGCTTGCACGTAATAAATACGAATAAATGTGAGAACCCAGTGTTTCCAGTCCGCCGCCGAGCTAGGCCCCCGCGAACATGGTCCTTTAACCGCGAGAAATGTAATCAGCGCAAAAAGTGGCCTAGCAAGTGCAATTTTGGGGAAGATCGTGAGTGCAATTTTCCTGGTTCCCGCCATATTGGTGGAGTCCAGCGATACTAAGTACACACTCCACTCACGCTACACATCTCCTCCAAAGTCTGCTGAAACAACATCTTTACTAGAGATAATTCTTGGCGAACAACCTTCCAGTCATTCTACTGAGGTTGTCAGATCTTCGCGAAGCTACACCAGCAACCTATCGAAGTATCTGCGAGAATCCAAGCGAGTTTACGATTATCTCATCGATTCTCAACACGCACCTACCATTCAAGACAGCAATTTCATACAAATTCATCAGGTTTTCAAGCAGTTCAAGGCCCCCGCGAAGACATTTCACCAAGAAAACTTACAAAATCATTCATCAATTTCCCGCCGATTCCCGCCATTTTTTTATCAACACCATATCAAGAAAGACAAATCGAACAATCTTTGCAACCATCCGCAAGTCACAGTTGGCAGCACTGCACGAGTCACAAGCAGGACGGAGCTATTGGTGTCTCTCTCGTACTCACAGCGCCTAGGACCGAGCGCGAGCGCTACAGTCAGCCAATCAAGAGGAGCTGCAGTCTGGAAGTTGCCCGAGCACGCCCGAGTCGATCCGAGTGCTACCGAACATCGCTTGCCGCCCGCCGCCTGTGCACGTGCGTGAGTGAGTGAGCAAGCCAACCCGTTCATTCAGACATTCAGTCAGTGACAGTCTGTCTGTAGACGCCATTTTATTGTAAAAAAAAGTTGTTGTCAAAAAGTTTAGTTCAGAAAGAGTTGCCTTCCATCCAACAATAATTTGTTAGTCAGTTTGTTTTATCGGTCTTGGTAATTGTAATTGTATGTAAGTGTAGATATTATAAGTGAAAATGCCTGATCTAAAGGAGCTTGTTTGTGCCAGGGGTTATTTGAAAGCAGGCCTAACCCGCTTGCATAATTTTATCGCAACAGAAAGTTTCAAAACTAGTAGTGTCGCTTTATTGGAGGCAAAAAGGTTAAAACTAGTAGAGACATACAAACAGTACGAAATAAAAAATGTGGAGATCTTGTTTCTAAACCAAAATGATACTGAAGAAGTCTCGGAAGTTGAGGAGGCCTACTTCTCGACACTTGCGACGATTGACGAGGCCCTTAGGCAAAATACGCCGCAAACATCGGCGTCGCCGGCAAATCCCCCTCCTATGGCACGAACGAAACTGCCAAGCATAGAAATTACTCCGTTCACAGGTAAATACAGTGACTTTTTACAGTTTATGAACATATTCAACAGTGTGATCCATAATAACAGCAGTCTAGATAATGTGCAGAAACTGTATTACCTTCGCAACTTTTTGAAAAATGAACCTCTTGATTTGATCAAGAATCTCCCTATCTCTGAGGAGAGTTATTCAGAGGCGATTCAGATTATCAAAGATAGGTATGAGAATTCTGGGCTCATTGTAAATGATCATGTCATCCAACTTCTGGACCTAAATCCTATAAATAGTTCTGCCCGGTCACTGAGAAGCTTTGTGTCAAATGTCAAACAGCATATTGCTGCAATCAGGAACTTAGATCCTACTGTGGACAGTTGGGATCCATTACTAATTGGCATTCTCTCCCGCAAATTAGATTCCTATACACTAAAGGCATATCAAATGGACCGCAACCAGAAGCAGAAGCCAAAGGTAAAGGATTTTCTGGAGTTTCTGGAACGCAGAGCCCTGGCACAGGAATATGTTGACGCCAATGGCCAACACACAGCGAATTACTACAGAAGCAATACTCCTGCCGCTGCAGTCAACATAACCGCTCAGGATACTCCAGACAAAAGGCCATGTAAGTTTTGTACATATCCTTCACACAAATTATATCAATGTCCCAAATTCAAGTTGATATCGGTAACTGATAGAGTCAAGTATATAAGAGTAAACAAATTGTGCAACCGTTGCCTTAATTTTCACTCAGGAAAGTGCCGTTTCCACTTCAGGTGTAATACCTGCAAAAAGAATTCACACCATACTCTTCTTCATACAGAAGAGAGTGAGTCCCCAGTGGTTTTGCTTGCAAATAACATGTGTAATAACCAGACTTTGCTCCCAACAGCGAATATAAGACTGGTAAGTCCTGATGGGAAGGTTTTACACATCAAAGCCCTGCTTGATACGGGATCACAGGTGTCATTTGTCACTAGAAAAGTGATAAAAATGTTGGGCATCCAGCCACACGAAACAAACATGAATGTAATCGGAATCACTAATGTAAATAATAAAATAAAGTCCAGTGTTCCGCTGGAAGTACATTCTCTCACACAACCTTTTAAATTGACTGTCAATTGCAATTTAGTTGAGCAAATAACGTGCAAACTCCCTCAACAGAAATTCGAGCAATTTGATGTTCCCTCTCGAATTCAATTGGCAGATCAAAACTATAATGATCCGAGCAATATTGATATGCTGATGGGATGTGATGTGTTTTTCCAGGTGCTCCTGCCAACACAACCATTGCAGCTGCCTAAAAGTGATGGACAATCTGCCACCGCTTCTGCTTCTGCCCCGTGCTTCATTAACACGCGATTTGGTTACGTGGTAGGAGGTTCAGTACCTGCTTTATCAGCTCATCCGTCAAATCAGGTAACTTTGCTAAATAGTACATGCATCTCGGACATCAAAGAAACCGCGCAACAGTCACAGCAAGCAACAGCTGTTATTGAAGCGCCTGCAGAGACATCATTGTCATGTTCTACTGCCGATGGGAGTAATCGGGAGTCATCCGTTTTAATAGAAGGGTACTCTGACATTAACAAAACTGCAAAAAACAAGTTAAAACAAATTCAGTCGCAAACATTGACTTGTAAACAATTTAATAATGCTTTAAAGTCTGAGCAATACAACAAATTTGCGCTATTGAATAATGATCAAAAGGTGTCAGACCCCTTGGAGTCTTTACACCCCTTTCTTGTAGGTAATGATGTTCAAAGAGTAGGTGGTCGTTCTCCATAACTCCAATCTGTCTTACAAACAGAAACATCCTGTAGTTTTGCCAACAGTCAAGAATAAAAGATAAGATCGTTCGCAATGAGCTCTCAGACTTCTGCATGCCGGACCCACCCAAGATATATTTTTATTATTTTAACTTAACAGTAACATTCAATAAATTGGTTAATTAATGGTCTACGACATGTAAATGATAATTTATAAATGCATTACTTGCTTTATTAAAGCAACGAAGTACCACATAAAGTCTTCCCTGGTACTAACATATTTAATTATGAAGAAAAATACAGTCCACTCTCATATCGGAGCGGTTCTTAACTCAAGAACTCTCTTACTATTTAGGTTGTAGAATGTTGCTAGCAATATGGTACGTACAATCCTTTTGGAAGCCCTGGCACTTACAATACCTCAATTTTCTACAATCCTGAAAATATGTTACTATGTTAGGTCTTTTACTAAAATATGCTAATTTCCTATTAATGATAACTGATAAGTGATCTTTATTTAGTGTTAATTAGTGTGTTTACCTGACATGGATAAAAACAATATGTATAAACTTGTAAAATAAAACGAGACCATGGTGTTAAGTGTAAGTGTAAAGTTATAAACGCCTAAACCCATATGGTTACTACTAGATATAGATAGTAATTTTGTTTTATCTCATTGTCTTTAAGGCAATGCTAAATGATACAGTGTAAAAATACAGATTATTACTTAGAAAAAACTACAAAAATGTTTAAGGGATAATTTAAACTATGTGTACCCACTTAAAACATGACTAACTTTGATTTAACTTTAGTTTAAGCTAAATTCACTCTTCTAATAATTTCAAAGTCATGTTATTTAAAATGTTTTCATGCGTATTAATATACTCTGTGCAATAATAATGTACAATGAATAGTTCTATAACTATAAGTGTATTTTTAAGCAGGTCACTATTTTGTTTGCCATTCGCGGCCCCCAATATGTTGACAACTCTGGCAACATTGAATGTAGTTTTTAAATACTTTTTAATTGTCTGTGTTATTTCCGTTTCCTTCTGCTTGAATGCGACCGCCAACCACGTAGTGTGTGCTTGCACGTAATAAATACGAATAAATGTGAGAATCCAGTGTTTCCAGTCCGCCGCCGAGCTAGGCCCCCGCGAACACAGGTTGGAATCTAACGCTTGATGACCAATGAGGAGTGAAAGGTCGCTGTTGATGATAGCTTCGTTGCATTAACTTGCGTAGAGCTAGCACCTGTAAACGTCACTCTTCGGCCAATAGATCGTTGTAGGACTGTACCGTGGTGTAGCCAATACATATGTTCAATTTAATGGTTAATTGAGGAGCCAGCTGTGTTTTTGCCACTGTATATGGGAAAAGCCTGACTTTAAGGATTTTATTTTCATGGTCGTGCCCCTCTGCACTCGGCTGCTGGTTTGTTGTGTTGTGGCCACACTTCCCACATGTTGTCCTCAACAACACCATCTAATAACGCACCATATTTCAACATGTCACCGTCGGATAGTTTATATGAAATTTACGACATGTTAAATTGTAATTTAGTGTCGCGAAACAGCCGTAAAGTCGGGCTTAAAAGATCAAGGCCTTTGGCCCGCGCGAGGGGAGAGGGGAGGGTTGTCCATGTCCAGCCACTTAGAAAGGGGTGTCTTGAAGCCAACGAGCAATATTAGTGATCTTGATATTGTAATAAACATAAAAGGGGCATTCTGTAGGTTTTTACGGAGAGGTTAGCTTGTAGGTCTAAACTAAACTTACCTTATTGTCTTGTGTGCTACGTAGGTGCTACGAAGTTGCTACGAAGTTGCTACGAAAAGGCATTTCTGTTCGAAACACTAAAAATGTTTCTTCGCAGGCATAGGCACAGCCGTACCTTATTTACCCCCTATGGGAAAAAGCGTGAAAGGAATGATACATAACCCCCGGAAAATGAGAGCTCCAGTATACTTCCAGTTTCTAAAAGAGCAATCAATAAATGTGAAAGCGATAATCGAAGATTATTTCAAAATAGCATCATGTGATTGGCTGAAATTAGTTTGACAATAATTAAAAAAAAGTGGCCAAGTGTGAGTCGGACCCGCCCATGAAGGGTTCCGTAGTAACAAGTAATAATAAGACTAGATGTTTGTGTTGTAATTTTGTTTTTCATAGTGTTTGTATGAATGACAAAGTTATCTTCGCGGTTTTTAATAAGTATTTTTTATCTTAAAAACTGATTAATATGTTTCATTGAAACTAATTTGAATAAAACATGACACAGCATAATTTTTTTCAGATTTTTCACTCTCTTACTTTAAAAGTTAGAGGGGACACAATTTTTTACACATTGGAAGGGACAGACCCTTCCAAAGTGGAAAAAAAAGTGTCATTAACGATTGACTTTTAGGAAAAATAGTTTTTGGAACCTCATTTTTCTGCCGTCATTTAAAACAGTCATTTTTAAAGACCTATCTATAAAAGCTAAAGGGGGGGACACAATTTTTTCCTTTCTCTTTGACTTTGAGGAAAAATAGTTGCAGAAATCACCGTCATTTTTAAAGAACTCTCTATAGACACCCCACATATAGGGTTGATGAAAAAAAAAAATTTGGTTTCAGTTCCATGTGGGGGGAGACCCCCTTATATTATTTTTTGTATAAAAAGCGGTTCACTGAATACATCTACATATTACCAAGTTTCAACTGTGTATAGTCCTAATAGTTTCGGAATAAAGTTGCTGTGACATACGGACGGACGGACAGACGGACAGACAGACGGACAGATGGACAGATGGACAGACGGACAGACGGACAGACGGACAGACGGACAGACGGACAGACGGGCAGACGGACAGTCGGACAGACAGAAAGATGGACAGACATATATAAGAGGAAGATAAGGGTTCCTTGTTTCTCTAGGGAACCCTAAAAATGTCGCAGTTTGTCCACTCGGAAACCGGACGCTAAGCTTCTCTCAAATTAGCTAGCAGTCTACGCATTTGGCATTTAGTTGCACAAATAAATAAAAGCAGACACAGGTGTATCGTTTGTCCGTCTGTTTGACGAGAGCTCTTTTAGCAGCCCCCGTGTTTAAACTGGAAATTAAGAGACGAGCTCGGCAAACAAGATCACAGAACAGGCGGGAAAAAAAAAGGGTGATAAAGAATACACGGCGGTATCAAAGCCGAGAAAGAAATTGAATATTAAATGAAATAATTTATGCCATATTTATGATTTTGCAAATGAGCCCACCTTAATGAAACTTTGTGTTGGAATTTTGGTTTTCGTGGCGCGGTTTTGGGTGGAAATTAAAATTTGCCTTCATATCTCCATAACTGTGGCCAATGACTGATTATTTAATTTCTGGATAAACGCAGCTCTCTAGACACAGTCAAAAGTAAGTTATTAAAATATTTCTTGATTACGCTTCAGTTAGAGATGTTAAGGGCTCGAACCGGTGAGGCCTTTGCCCAGCAGTGGGACAAAAGGCTATATAAAAATAAAAATAAAATGTTTCGGGGCGGAATATAATAAGGTAGCACTAATTTCAAGTTAACTTAGACACAGAAGAGATTCTTGGGAAGATATTTTGAAAAGAACGTATTTTTTCGGAGATTAATACATGACCTGGCCTTTATCCAGATCTCTCACACGCAGAGGAGGTTCGCCGTTAATTTTTTAGAGGTTTTTACTTATTCTCGCAAAGGTTATCGGGGGTGAGCTTGAGAGAGCTAAAAAGAAAATAGGCGCGTACCGTACTTACCCTCAGATTCTGAAAATCTAATGTCACAGGCCTGTGATCAAAGATTATATTTATCAACGTCACGGCTCATTCATCGCTAGGAAACAATGTTGAGTACAGAAAATAAAATGTGGCGGTACGTGTTTGGCCTGAATGGGTTGTCTCAGCTAACTTTCCTCTAGAAGTCGAAGCGATAGTTATCGGCTGACCTTCCGGGCCACATTCTTCATTCATTCATTCCTGCGGGTCACGTCTCAGCGGGGTCACCAAGCCAAAACCGGAATTTTGCGCTATTGCCATACGATACGCGTGCAGAATTGGGCGCCTGATCCCGACTGGTAAACGCGCGTTTCAACCGCCACACACAGCGGTCCGGGAACGCAATAAATCACACGGGATCACGCGCCGGCTATCTGCTGACGTGACGCACGCTGGTGGCAAGTGCTGCCAGGCCACCGACTTTCTGCTAGTAACCAAAACAAACATGTTAAGAGACCGGTGACCGCGTCAATTTCCCATTTATTTATTTATTTATTCGTATGGCATAGCCGTCGAGTCGCTCATATAAGTAATCTTGATGTCTGCAGCCATTCGGCTGCTTCGTCAGTTAGAGTGAAGAGGTCTGTGGGGTCTCCATGGTATTTTCTTTAAGGACAGTCCTGAATTATATGGTCCATGCTTTGAACATCCGCCCCGCAATCACAGCCCGGTGATTCTCTCCAGCCACAGCGGTGCAAATATTCACCTGTGCGACCATGCCCAGTTCTGAGGCGGTTGAGCCGGCACCATGTCTTGCGGGCATAGAAGACGTACGGAACGGCAGCGTCTTGTTCATTATAGTCTCATTCAGCTACCATTACTACGCTAGTAATAGTAGTTCAATGTGATGTATACAGATATAGAAGCTATGTTGAGAAATATCTATCAAATGTTTGAAACTGTGAGGCGCATTACTATTCTGCAGGGCTTATAGCTCCGAATATCTCTGTACTATTCCCTTATGCATCACCACTTTTCCCATAATACTAGTGGCTCTGTGAGCTGTAGACCTCGCGAGTATGTCGGTGGGAAAGCTGAACTGCTAACACACAATGATTTTCTTTCAATAACACATACAAACTTATGAATGTACCTGGTTACGTACATACAGTATGAAAGTAGCCGCACCAATAACTTTGTAAACTACATTTTGCGATTTGAAATACAATCTATTGACTTTTCACTAAAATAATATGGTCTGTGTCACTCTCACGATCTCCACAAATCTAACGACACCTCATTTGTTAAAATCCGTCAAGCCAATTGGGCAATATCGGTTATTTTTACATTTTTAAACCCCATAACTCCGCCATTTTGAAAAAAATCTAAAAACTGGCTCGAGTAAAAAATTCTATTTATTTTTCCAACCTGTTCACAAAATTTCACAAGAATCGGTTCATAAATGCGACCTGTAGAGGAGAACAACCGAACAGACATACGAAAGCATTTTTGCCCAAACCTGAAACGGAGACGCTTCGCTCGCTTCGCTCGCTCGGTCAATGAGGTGGCAGAAGCACATTTGAGCCTAAGATTATTCAAATCTCTGTTTTGCACGACAGGGGGCTAGCTTATTACCACAACTATACATTATTAAAAACTTTTACACCGGGAGTAAAGTTAATCTGGGAGATACTACGGGACAGAGCTATAAAACTGTCTAGCTCTGTCCTGTAGTTACTCCCGGATTAATTTTAGTCCCGGAGTTTAACTTTGAATGATGTTTAAAGATTTCCTTATAAAGTGTAGTAATCCTTCCGTACTTCTTTCTTCAGGGGGTCATCGTACCTGCACCTGGCCCACTCGAGCGGGGCTTTTGTGCATTTCCCCTGCGCCTGCACTTCTAATTCAGCCATCCTAGCTCCTGCACCAGCTGACGAAGGAGGCCCGGGTGTTCGAGGAGGTCCGAGGTTGTTTTTGTTGTACATTTACCGTCGGAACTTAAAAACGGCAAAAGGAAAACGGCAGGTAAAGATTAATGAATCGTCGATCTTGTACATTCCGGTCTAAAAACGGATGGCATGCCAGTTGCAGTTGCAATAGCGAGAGCGCAGAAACCAGTTTTGTTTGTAGCTGGCGGGGCGGCCGCGGCACGTGCCGGCGTTGTCGCCAAGCCCAAAACGGGTTTCTGCGCCCTCGCCATAGCAACTGGCATGCAATCCGTTTGTAGAATCGGGGGCCAGCACAAATGTCGTGGTCGCGCTGTACTAACTTATAGGTAGGTCTACCTTCAACCGATGCCCACTCAGCCGGGGCTTACGGCTTTCAAACTTGAGTTAGGGTGGACACGACAAACAAACAAAACATACAAATACATACGTATTATCTCGGCGAAACTTCGGGATAACTATTATATATCGTACGTGATGTAGTATCGTGGCTGATGATTTTTTCATCTTCTTGTTTTTGTGCTTAGAATAACATTCTCATATTGTGCCAAATCCACCGGAAACATTTAAAGCTTTGGCTCTTTTGTGCCGTGGTCATCGGTGAAGTTGACTTCAATCTGTGCCAAAATCCACGGTGCCGGCTTAGTCCTTCAGTGTAGTACTTTTTACTCCGTACCAGAAAGATGAATAGGTACTTGACCAAATAGAATATCTGTCTAGTTCATGTCGCTCATTCATGATCAAAAGATACTGAACATGCTGAAACGGGAAGTATACTGTCAATTTGTTAAGGATTAGATAAAAGTTAAATTAAAAACACAACTGAAATACAACTCAGGTAGCTAAAGGTACTCCGAAGTGAGGGGGAAAGAGGGAAGAGGGGGTTGTGGGAGATCTTCGTTACGTTTTAATTAGATCGTCCTTTGCACCGGCCTCTTGCGTTTTAATTCCACCGTTATTAACGCTGTTAAAAACTCGTCGGGGCCTAGAGAGAGATGTGGAGCAGAAAGTGAAAAATTAATTTGATAATGCGATATTGCCTGCGTTTTGGAAAGCGACACGCACTATACTAACTAAACTAATTAACATTTATACATGACTTGCAATGAAAATCAGTGGGATTATTTCACCAGCAAAACACTTTTTTAACTTTGGTTAATAATATAATGATATTTCAACAATAAATCGGACAGAGTTTCCACTTAGCATCTAACCTCGACAACGTTCTGATCTGAACAAGACCATAGATAACAATTACTTTAACTGCGTGCTTGGGTGGCCATATATACCCGACAGCTGCCACTGTTCTGATTAATTTGTTTGGTTATCACCAAACAAATGTCCCATTAACCCTTAATTTGGTGATGTTCTGTGCACGGAACACCAACTTTATGAAAATCTAGTGACTTTATTTAGCGATAAAATGGCCCTGAATTGATAAAAAGGTATTTTATTTTTATCCAGCAAGTGTGAAAAAAAAATATTCTGTTGCTGTCAACACTAAAACTGTCAGTTCGGAACGAAAATGTCAACGAACCGGCGCGCTCCTGTTTTACTGAAGATATTTGTTGCTTTTTTTTCTATTTTGCATGGGGTTTCTTCTCAAATTATTTATTGCATCACGAGTTTGAGAAATACATAACGTGTTAGTGCTAAAATGTAATTCAATAAACACGTATTTACACTTCAAATAACCTATGAAGCATGGTGTTCTTCCCAAGGAACACCGCCAAATACTCAGTCAAAACCCCAATGAAGACAAGGAGGTGGTATATGGGCATATTTGTACAACTCCTCGACATTTGTATAAATAATGCTTGGCAACTGTACCGCAAACAACAAAGTGAAAAGCTAGCCCTAAAAAAATTCAGGCGAGAACTGTATGACAACTTTGTGATGCTTGGTAAGTCAGCAAGCCATAAGAAGACTGACTTCACTGAAAGATTCATAGCTAAGCCAACCATCCCAAGGCCATCAAACTCCATCAGATATGATGAAGTTGGACATTTTGCTGAATTTGGGGATCTTAGCCGTTGCAGGCAGTGTCAAAAAAGACCACAGTTTTTTGCATAAAATGCAAAACACGATTGTGCTTAGTTTCTGGAAAAGTTAATCGTAACTGCTTCCTAGCGTTTCATACAAAATGACACAGACAAAAAATATGATAATTTTGAATGAAAAGCTAAGGAGCAGTAACGCCTTATTTAGGTTTTCAATATACTATTTATAAAAATATGTCAGTTTTTTTTATTTAACACTTTACCCCCTAAATTGGCAATGTTCTTCCTAGAGAACGCAATGATTGCGCTGATAATTTGGCAATGTTCCGTGTGTGGAACATAGTTTTTCCGGAAAATTGATAGAAATATATTTATTTTAGGAATTTTCCTATGGCCCTTAATGTCATTCAAATACGCTACAGATATTATTTTTATAAAATTAAGTTTTTTTTTGATCTGCCAAATTAAGGGTTAATAATTATGCAAATTAAACAAATTGTAAATACTTAATTAAATAAAATTAACTGCAAAATTCATGAGGTATACACGTGAAATTGCTAAGATAACTTTTACATAAGTAAATTATTTGCGCAGGGCCCGAATTCTACTGTACACAAGCATACCACAAGCCTGGCACAAGCTTCAATACGACGCATTTGGTATTCTACTAAAACCGGAATCGCAATTCACAAGCGCCAGCCTGACGCCAGTCTACTTCGTATTCTACTGTGGTATGCTTGTGTACAGTAGAATTCGGGCCCAGGTATATATAATGTCATGAAGCTATCGACTTAAATAATTCTTGTTTCTTATCTATAAGAAATCCTATCGAAAATCGTCTCCACAGCCCTCCAGTTCTGTGTTCTGCTCAAGTGGGCAGACTGGAAGACAGAGCGACCGCGATAACGATAAGAACATCGCCGCCCCCGCCCGCCCTACCGTAGGCCAGGGAAACTCAGGGAAATCGGCCGCACCCAAACTTAGAGCTACAGTCTATTCGTGATAAGAATGCAGTAAAATTTAAATTTAAATCTGTTAACACACACTCACAGGACAGGACACAACCGTCCCGTTTGAAAGTTTGTTTTCAACTGGTCACTGTGAACTTAGCTTTATAATTGGAAACGAATTGATTGGTTACGGGGCGTGGTTAGGCCGCCGGACAGTGATGACTCCACTGCATTCTTATCACGAATAGACTATAAAAGAAAAATAAAGAATTTATGTAAGTAAGTAGGTACTTGTTTACCGCATTTTTTTTGCGAAATATCATCACCAATAAATATAAATAATAAAATCAATCACCCTGACACAACAATTTCAACTTAAGTCTTATGTTTGTCTGACTGCTTCCTATTATGCTGATATGTTATCCTTTGAACCACGGATAAAAAACTGATAAAAACTGTCGCAGGAATGTCTGGTAACATTTACAGAAAACCGAACTAGAATCCGTCCACCCATTTGAGCGGCAGACATTTCAAACTTATTTAACAACCCTCTCTTTTTTTGACTGCAACGTTTGGCGAGCCGCATTCCTCCGCAGGCGCAGTTAATTGGATATAATAATATAGTCTCTGGTGAAACCCGACTAATTTTCTTGTAAATAACGCTGATAGTTAGGTACCTAGTTCCGCTTCTTCTGTGGCCCCAGCCCAATTTATTTCCTATTTTAGATTTTAATAAAACCGTTAAGTGCTGAAACAAACTAATTTGTAGAGTGTTGGCCAAAATACCTTTCCTACAAAATAATTAGATACTAGCTTAGCTCAATGATAGAAATTAATTAAACAATAAACGAACTAACATTTTAGATAGTTTTGATTTAAAGTTTTGTTGTGTTGTTCTAACACACATGTTTATTGTGTGCTTTTGGGTTTTGGTCAGTGAAGTGGTTTTAGTCAGTTAGAAGATAGACAGAAATCCACTGTGGGTTGGTTTAGTCCCGTTGTCCCCCACTTTTTTGGACATTAAGTCTAACCTTTTAATTCAATAAAGGTCATTGGGCATAATCTGACCCGGTTTTCGAAATATTTGCTACAAAAATCAAATTATTTGTAAATTATTGAGGGCTAGCCTACATTTCATTTTATAAGTAAATATTTTTTTTTTATTAATTTAAAGTTAATTAATGAAAAGTTAATTAATTTATTACAATTTATTACGATGTCTAAAAAAGTGGGGGAGACGGAAGTGGGGGACAACAGGACTACACGAGTAGAGTCTGGCTAGTGAAAGAAGTCCAAAGAAAACCGCGGCAAATATAAAAAATCTAATGTGGCCACATTTACTGTACACCGAATTAACGGAGTTGATAATTTGATGGTTTTTTTTTAAATTTCATTGTTCGGTACCTAGATATTTACTCTCATGACTTGGCTGATTGGTTGAAAAAGAGAATATTATATTAGTAATAACCGGCCAAGTGCGAGTCGGACTCGCGCACGAAGGGTTCCGTACCATTACCTATAAAAAACCGCAAAAAAAAAACAATAGTATGGGAGCCCCCCCTAAATATTAATTGAATTATTTATTTTTAAGTACATACTCTATATATTGTGAACATTTTAAGCGTCTACATGCTACCATTATCAATATCGAGCAAAAATTACCAAAAAAATCACGTTTGTTGTATGGGATGTTTGGCGTCATTTATATCAAAATGTTGTATAAAATGACGCCAAACATCTTGAGCAAAATGTGACGTGGTGGGGGAAAGTTTGCGCATGTACACTTACGTGCCAAAACAACGACGCACTTAAAATTCTCAAAACAAATCGTAGCTACAGTATACTGCATGAATCTTAGTGCACAATACTATATACTTACTTAGTTCAATCGATAGAAAATGAGAAAATATACTGTACCATTTGCATGAGGGACTGAGCGGTAACAGGTGCACAATAACTGTTTGAGACACGCGAAGTAGGTAAATTTGCTGCGAACTATACAGATTTAATGGTCTGTGGATATGACTATCAAAATAAAACTGTATATTATTTAGCGTCATTTGTCGTCTTTATTGGTGTCTATTAACAAAGAATAATGATTTGACAAAAGACAAGATTTTTTATGGGATACCTACGATTGAAATTCCCTAAAAATACGTTTTTCCACGTACACCTATAAAACATAATAATATCTCCATCGATAGAAAACTCATCATATACCATCTTTCTGGCTTGCCTTTTTAAAACTACGTTCGGACGTCGAGGCATTTTTTATCCGTGATTTCACTGCACGCAAGTGTATTGGGCAGCGACGAGACGTGAACTCAAAGCGGGAAACAGGATCTACCAATAGCGTGGCTAGGCGCGCTCGATGCGATGCTCCTTCCGCACGCCGCGTCCCGCACCCCATACCGTGGTGCGCAGTATGGTTTCTGCGCATGCAAGGTCATTTGTTCAAGTTGTTTGGCGTCTATTATAAGCCAAGTCACACCTCGGACACTCCATAGAACGCTCGTAAAATAAGAACCTATTACTACTACATGATCAAATGATGTTTGTATACGTGCAAATGTGTGCGTAAATATTGCTAGGGCTGGTAGCGCGGCAAATGCAGCGATTTGCGTCGGGAGAACCGAAAGATGACGGCGCGACCCGAACACAAGCGTTTGCATTATTATGAAGTGACTTTGTAGGGGCGCTGCCGTTTCCGAATAACTGTCTAAAAGTGGGCACAGTGCCTTTGCCACCTCTTATGGGAAAAGGCGTGAAGCTATGTTATGTTGTTGTTACCTACTATTACTTATTCTGAAGTAGGTAAGAGACACTTGGCGTGAACTGTAGGTAGGTACCTACCTATGTAAAAACATCGTTAGGATTGTACAATATTCGAACTTTTTACCTACTTTTCAACTCGAAGTGCTTCGTTCGCGTTGTTGAATCGCACCAACAACGAATAGCACGAAATGAATACCTATCATAAATGTACTTAATTGATAATTATGTATTACGGAAGGTTTAGTACTAGGTATCTTAGAAAATAAAATATGAAAGAGAACCTTTAGAGAACCTCTCCTTTTTTGAAGTCGGTTAAAAATAAAATATTACGACACCGACATTGACTTATTATCAATTATCGTAGTCAGTAGCTAGTAATTACTACAAACATATAACTCTGTCTCTGTCTCGCACAAAGTCTGTCCTTGTGAGAGAGCGAGACACACACAGCAAACGCTGACCAAGTTACATTCCGGGAGTTAAGGTACCTATTAGAATTTTTATTTCTCAAAAGAACAACAATAGAGTTGCTGTTGCTTACCTTCTTTCATCACTCATCAGTCGGGAACTGAAAGAATCTCCAGTCTTTGGTGTTTCTAGTTGACGACAGACACCCAAATAATGCACAAAACTTCACCATTACCGGTTATTATTCACCGTATACGCGCGGTCACTCGTCAGGCGTTCAGCCGCGTCTATTGATATTTCAACCAGTCCCTAAACGCCAGGGGTGGGGCGCGGTATCTGAATCAGCGCGGGGAAGGGAGTGGCCGTTCTGTACGGAGTACTATTATCTCTTCTGTGGCCAAGTATAAACAAAATAAAATCTGTTTGACAAGTAAATTATGTTGCCATCATCAAAGTTTGAAAACTACCAAAGGACAGGATTCGCTGGCCAGACTTTAATAGCATTTTTGATCATCTAGGTAGGAGGTTGGAGGAGTCAACAGGAGGCACGACACTAATTTATGAGTTCCATAGGCACTAATATAGTGGTAAAGAGGTACTACACGACGAGTACCCACAGGCATTTTATTTTACACGTAATCCTTGGATAGCGTAAATAAAAAAAAAACTACATAATTGAAATTGTCTATGGAAGTAAAGGGCTGCCAGGCTTAGATTACAAAAAGTATGTACCTATACCTGAGGTACATACAAAATGTCCCAATAATTATTTAGTGTGGTGGCATGCAGCTTGCAGAAGATACCAATCTAAATTTAGCATTTAAATCTATTTATCAACTGTCAAAAAACATGGTTATTTTTTATCACCATGGAAATTTTGAGGATTGATGGTACCCATGAATATGAAAAACTTTCTCCAAGAAACAATGTGCAACCATTATGTTTCTTGACGCAAATAGAATAACCAGCCAAGTGCGAGTCAGACTCGCGCATGAAGGGTTCCGTACCATTACCTATAAAAACGGCAAAAAAATCATGTCTATTGTATGGGAGCCCCCTTTAATATATTTATTTATCTCTTTTTTAGTATTGTTGATACAGCGGCAACAAAAATACATTATCTGTGAAAAATTTATTTGTTTAGCTATCACGGTTCATTAGATACAGCCTGATCTTTAAAAACGGCAAAAATAATGTCTTTTGTATGGGAGCCCACTTTGAATTATAATCTACCTTTTGTATCTATTTGTTGTTTAGCGGCAACAGAAATACATGTTCCGTGAAAATTTTACTGTCTAGCTATAACGGTTCATGGGATGAAGCCTGGTGACAGACAAACAGACGGACAGACGGACAGACGGACAGACGGACAGACGGACAGATGGACAGACGGACAGACAGACAGACGGACAGACGGACAGACGGACAGACGGACAGACGGACAGACGGACGGACGGACAGACGGACAGACGGACAGACGGACAGACGGACAGACGGACAGACGGACAGACGGACAGACGGACAGGGTCAATAGGGTCAGATGATTGGGTCAGTGTACTGAAGGACATTTTTTTATTTTATTTGTGAGTTTGCGACCATATTTTGATTCTTGGAGAAAGTTGTTCATAATGATCAGGGATCGGATCGAAGGTGTGAATTTACCTAAAGTTTGTAGTCGGACATGACAAGGAGCAGTTACAACCACTTGAGTTGAACCGGTTTGAATTTAACCCGTTAAATTTCGGGTTTTTGTCTAACCAGTTAATTTTTGTTTTTATTGATTGACTTATTGATTATTATTTTTTTGGAAACTAATAAAATAACGTTAACCCATGTAAATGTTACTGATGTAGTAAATATCTACTATGTAAGGTATGTAAGTGAGATCAAGCAACACTGACTGATTGTTGTTTCTTTTGCGACTTGACTTGTCAAATCTGAAATTGTGAACTTTCTTTTGATTTCATTTGCTATGATTTGAGATAATAATCGTGATTTGGGAACTTCGCTGTTATTTTTACTACAAACTATTCCGTTCTTGCATCCCAAACATCGTGATCGTACACACATCGCGAAACTAGTGAAAAAATCGCCATCAAAACATTGCGTGGTTGGTCGACAATCTTCCGTAAAAGGCGGCATGCTTGTGTATGATGCAAAATACACAATTTATCGTCATTCTCATTACGCGTCGCGCTATCGACCGTGATGTGTTCGTAACAGTTAACCGGTGGTGATAACAGAGTGAGTTAGCAACGCGGAAGTGTGTTGCAATGGGGTCCTGAATCGTGATTGTGTCACGTGTGTTTACCTGGCTGGTGTGAGACGACTATGGCGGGAAGCACGCTCCCGGAGCGGGTAGCCCAGATCTACTACACTTACGGGTTATTCTGCTCCTCGCATCCCTTCACGGCAATAACCCTCGCACTCTCTGTAATACTATTATGTTGGTGAGTTTTTACCATTGAATTTCATATCGAAACCAGGCAGCTCACTACTTCTTAAGCGCCCTGTAAACAATCAAGCATGCTTGATAAGCTTACAAGCAGTTTGATGGTGTGTGGCCATGCTTGACGCGCTTGATTGTGCTTGAAGAAAATTTTGATTGATGATGTGCTTGACTAGCAAGTCTGAACCTTTATACTTGAGGAGAAAAATGTGGTTTGAACAAAGTTGCTTGATCCATATCGCAGTTGCTTGATGAAAACGTGAAGTTTGACCAGCATGCTTGACAAGCATGCTTGATCGTTTACAGGGCGCTTTAGATTTTTATTTTGTTTTGACCTAAAACCAGACCTATGTTTTAGCCTATGCTATAAGATAATGAACATTTAAACTACAAACATCAATGCCATCACCAATCCCTTGTGGAAATCAATAACAGTATTGTGGCGCATATTGAACTAAATCTGTAACTGAATCCTGTAGTCAATTCTTACATAAATATGAGGGCATTCTTTCAAAAGTTTTCCATCTATCACCACAGTAGCTGTTCATAATAAGAGGATCTTAATTTACAATAACATATTACATGCTAATAATACAATATTGATACTCAATAAATAACTCTTATCGTACTAACCAAATAACTACTCTAATCAGTATACCTATTAAGCAACAAGTATTGGTATTGAACATCAACATTTTTAAAGTTTTGATGTTCATTATCTAATACTGAAGCTCAAACTTTGAGACTGTTTTAAGTTATATGTGCAATAAAGTATAAATGAATGAATGAAATTGGTCTGGTAGTAAGATCCCCATATATGTAGAACTGATTAATTATTATCTGTCTTTGTTTATCAGACTTACAAACTTGTCTTTTCTCTATCTTTGATCTTAATAACAGAGTAAAATTGTATTCCAGCTATCCTCTGCTGAATGTACCATTACCGGGGAACATCCCAACAGTGATTCAGCTGCCGTTGTCCAAAGATGGCAGCACAGCATCCGACAACAAGAATGTTGAATGCACACCAGGAAACTGTCCTATGGGTATGTATATCAAATACAGTCCACCTGATTCTTATGCCTCATCCATGATCTTGCTAAACTCTGTTGATCTGGCTTTGGCTGTCAAGGCGCAAATAATTATTGTAAAAAAAATATGTGTTGTTGTGTTTGGCTTGGTATAAGCTTTGGTATAAGCTTTGGTAGTACATTTTATGTTTGTAGTAGAGTTTGCCGCAAACAGCAAATCTTTGGGTCGAGCTTCACAATAAAAATACTAATGAGATATCAATAAGAGTGTTAGAGGCTAAACTTTTATTTCTCCATAGTGCTGCCGTGATGAGCTAGCCCCTTGAAACACAGAATGCTTTATTGAATTATTGCTTAAATGGCATGACTCTATGTTTACTTGTAGTTCTTAATTAATACCTGTACCTCACCATATTTATTTCAGTAAATGAGCCACTACTAGATTTCCTGGCCAACGAGACACAAAAGCTTCCGTACATCTGGGCCAAGGACAAACCACTGCTGTATATTCAACAGATCATTTTGAAAACAGGTATATTCCAACATTTAATGTATATTCTGTATTTCTGATATCAATCAATCTCAATAGCTGTCAAAAAAAAAATCTGCTCAACATCAAGCATACAATATTGTTTCATTGAAAGAAAGAAAGACGCCTATTCTAATAATTTTTCAGGAGTGTCACCATGGAATAGCAACTTGAAAATGTGGGACGCGTTCCGAGCTCCTCTGCAGGAAGTCTTCCGGCTACTCGAGACTATCAGGAACCATGAGGAGCCAGAGACGTGAGTATTCAGTCATTACCGTCATCATCAACATCATCTCATCCTATCACCCCTCTTCCATTTCAAATATATTGTATCCAACCTCAAGAGATATAAAGCTAGACTGGAAAGGCAACCTAACTCACTAGCGTTAAACATGATGATGGAACCAATAACCTTCAAAAGGCTGAAAAGAAGAGCTCGGCAAGATCTCCTGTAGTCTATCCGTGATAAGAATGCAGTAAAGTCATTACTGTCGGGCGGCCTAGCAAGCCCCGTAACCAATCAAATCGTTTCCAATTATCAAGCCAAGTTCACAGTGACCAGTTGAAGGCAAACTTTCGAACGTGAAGGTTGTGTCCTGTCCTGTGAGTGTGTGTTAACAGATTTAAATTTAAATTTCACTGCATTCTTATCACGAATAGACTAAACTAATCTAAATCAAGATTAATATGTGAAGGATGGTACACTGGTCCCATACCTGAAAGCCTGTCTACACATCAAACCTATAGCTGAATTTCCTAGATGACAGATTGCCATACATAAGGAAGACTGAAAAAATAATAATTCAAATCTATTCAAACAGTTTATTTATCAGCAGTGGTACGTACAATAGAGTGCAAGTTGGTAGTCGCATCCCTTCGCCACCAGTCTGTTAATGTTTTGGTCCACCGTCATTCATACACACATACATAAGCTCACGCCTTTATTCCGCGAAAAGGGGTAAGAAACTACTAAATTAAGTAAGTAAGTAAATTAGTTTATTCATGTAGGCACTAGTACATTACTGCCGCGGTCTGTAATGGCGGCGTTGCTGGTCGCGCTGCTGGTGGCCGAAAGCGCAGCGTAGCGCAGTTCAAGGCCTACACAGCGCGGTCAGCATTGAAACCTTTGATGGACAAGCTAGAATAAAGGCTGAGACCGAAGGTCGAGGCTTTTATAGCGCGGACATCAAAGGTTGCAATGCTGACCAAGCTTAAAGGCCGAGATCGCAGCTAAGCTAAGCTCGAGGCCGAGTTGCGGCAATAGAAATACACATTCTGTAAAACATTTCAACTCTCTAGCTATTACGGTTCGTGCTGTAGGACCCGATGACGGATAGACGGACAGCGGAGTCTTAGTTATAGGGTCTCGTTTGGCACCCTTCGGGTACGGAACCCTAGAAATTAATACAAGTTATTTACTACTCAACAGTAAGTCCACGCTAGCCAGCCACTGCTACCAAGTGGACAGCGTCAAGCGGCGAGACGGTAAGAGCGCAGACATCATGCCCGAGTACAGCTGTCTGCTCCTGTCTCCGGCGAACCTGTGGCAGCAGAATCTGCAGGTGTTCTCAATGGACACGAATATCATCAACACCATCTACAATCATCAGGTATAGACCCTTAATAGAAATATTGTACCTTATTTACATATTATAAGTTGCTTACCATCATAGAAATAGACATAGACACATATTTATACACTGAAGAAAACATGGGTACATCAACAGGCAATTTCAAAGGCAGGAAATCGACATTCAACTGTAGAAGTAAAAATGTAAGTATCAGGTTAGTTGGCTCCAGGCTTGAAGGCCAGACCTGAGAAATGCGTTTGTGTGAGTGCCTCTATCCAAGACTTCGACGAATTATAACATTTGTGTGTGTAAGATCATCATCATCCGCCATCCGAAACAGGGAAGCGCCCGAAGCAAATGTCACTAACCTAATAATCCAATTCCGGATGTTGCTGAACTCCTTAAGGTTAGGTTAGGTTTAGTTATGGTAATTATAACGTCTTACACGATTATCTCCATTTCCCGCCAGAACCAGCGCAAGGCGAAGGTGTCCTCAGCGGAGATGGCGTTCGGCATGCAGCTGCGGGACACCGGCGTGAAGCGGTACCCTCTGCAGGCGCGCGCGCGAGTACTGCAGTACGCCGTCACCATCTTCTACCAGCAGCCCGACCAGAGGTACCTACACCACCGTCTCATACAGAAGCAGCGCGAGGCGAGGTGTCCTCAGCGGAGATGGCGATCGGTATACCGGCCACCCACACGCCTGCCGCCGGGGCAATCTAAGGTGCCAATCAATACATCTACAACGTGTAAATGAATCATTGCAAAATGAGAAACTGCTGTGCTAGGGACATAATTCCGAGCAACATTAATTATGGAACCGATTTGATCAGAGCAACTTTGTTTTTAACTTCTTCATACTAAATCACCTGACCCACCTAGGCCAAATGTACTGGGAAGTGAAAAATAAAGTTACTCTGATCAAATCGTTTTCATACTGAATGTTGTCCTGAATGATGTCCCTAACAAAGTAGTTTCTCATTTTGCGTTAAGTAATTCATTTACACGTTTTATAGCAGATGATTTAAGCAGCGTCCGAGCTGCATGCTCGCTCGTGACTATACAGTACGATCCTGAGCGGCAGACACGTCCACACGCACGGCACACATGTTGTGTCGCTGCTGACGCTGGTGGTGGGTAATCTAAGTTGTATAATGGCCGATTTCACAACCAATCCCTATCTTTAGGGGACACTTTATTTCCTTTCAGGGGCCACCTACCAGTTGTTTTACTAATGATCTAAGTTTAAGGGTCATCTAGGCTACTAGGAGACCCCCTAACTTGATAGCTAAAAAAAAAAAAGCTAAGCGTCCCCTAACCGTTGGTGAAATCGGGAATAAGTGTGCGAGTTAATTAAATTGACACACACCAGGTGGCTCCAGTTTAACACACTATTTCACCCTAGGTTTCCCCTGCAGCAGGCGTGTGGGTAGACGCAACAAATTGTGCTCTGTCAGGCACAAAAAACAATTCATTCAATAAATATTTATTTCAAGGTTCTTGTGGAAACATTATAACCGGTTTGTGCATGAGAGCGACCGTGCATGCAATTTATGCGAATTATCTGCAATTTTCTTTCTATTCAAACAATTTTGAAATTAATGGCAATCATAATTCTTAGCCTTCTCATCCCTTTGCTCATCGAAAATTACACGTACCTACTTTTGCGATATACATATAGGGTGGCATTTAATTAGCTGACCATATTTTGGGGAATGATAGTACCCATCATTATGCACAACTTTCCCCAAGAAACATATAGTGGCAAATGAAAAAAAAAAAGTAAATAAAACCGGCCAAGTGCGAGTCAGACTCGCGCACGAAGGGTTCCGTACCATTATCTATATAATTGAAACAAAAAGTAAACTTTAGAAAAAAACCGACTTCCACAAACCCTATTTGATTAGATTGAGTTTAATACAAACTGTAACCCCTTATCCCCCCCTCCCCAGGGGAATTAATTTTGTCAAATCCCATATCAGTGCTACCCCACGCTACTAAGGAACCCCTGTACAAAGTTTCATGGCTCTAGGTCCATCGGTTTAGGCTATGCGTTGCCTGCCCGTCAGCCACGCATTGTATTTGTACCTAGTATTGAGCAGATCTGGTGGCCATATGTGGTCTTCATCAGCAGTTCCGCATCACAATATTATGCTTACCATGTGCATTTGCACGAGTTATTATGAAAAACACAAAAATCACTATAGGTCTAATCGGTCTAATTTTCCAAATCGGTCCATCCGTTTAGGCGCTATAGAGGCACATACATAAAAATAAAATTAAAAAAAAACAAACATCCGGACGAATTGTAAACCTCCTCCTTTGGGAAGTCGGTTAAAAAAACCGCAAGAAAACACGTTAATTGTATGGGAGCCCCCTTTATATTAAATTTATTTTGTTTTTAGTATTTGTTGTTATAGCGGGAACAGAAATACGTCATCTGTGAAAATATCAACTGTCTAGCTACCACGGTTCATGAGATACGGCCTGGTGACAGACAGACGGACGGACGGATATCTTGAGATTTTAAGGTACTTTCCCTCCAGGGCCCATTCGTTTTTCCACCCTGTATATGTGTGATCTGTAACTGTATTTTTCATGAAATACCCAAAAAGTTTTGTTCAAATTATCATCTTATGTCAGAATAACTTTGTAGCTAGTTGAAAAATAACATTTGAATTGATTCAAAGCTTGCCGCGCTTTTAGGGCCTTTAGTACCTACTAAACGCCGCCGTAAGCAGCACTGTCTACAACCTACTCCTACTGGAAAACGTGAGACACCCATCTACAATTTCCGTACAATGAGGTTCACTCACTCATTATGTCAATGTCATGCAGACTGCAAAACATCATTTCAACGCACCAAAGAGTATTTAATTAAAACATCACTGGCAGCCAAACTTGAAGTGGCCAAAAGGAAAAAAATATTTTCTGAGCTCTGAGATTTGTATGAAAACAAAAGTAATTAAAAACTATTAATTTTATAATTATTTTCTAAAAGTTCTACAGACTAAATAGAGACGTCGTAATTCATCAATTAATATTTAAAGTCTTTGTAGAAGTCCGGGGACGACATTGCCATATCATTTAAATTTAGTTTCATTAAAAGAAGGCTTACCTACCGAAACAAAATGGCCTTGGTATAAACTTTTCAAGCGTGTTGTGAAGACGTATCTTGTACCGAGACCACTTTCAATTTGTAATATCTCTCGTATTTCAGTATTTGTAGTTGGTGCGGCAACAGATATACACATTCTGTGAAAATTTCAGCTTTCTAGCTATTACGGTTCGTGCAGGCGGACCCGGTGACAGACGGACGGACGGACGGACGGACGGACGGACGGACAGCGAAGTCTCAGTAATAGGGTCCCGTTTGGCACCCTTCGGGTACGGAACCCTAAAAATCATCTCCCAGTACATTGCCCCGATCAGCTGATTTCAAGTTTCAATGGGAGACCCATAAAAATTTTTGTTTTGCGACCATATGTTCCTTGGGGAAAATTCTTCATAATAATGGGTACTATCATTTCCCAAAATATGGTCTGCTAATTAAATGACATCCTGTATAAGTTACTCTATGCTTTTGCGCACTGTGAATTGGTTCATGCCTTCGCGACATTTTGTAGCCATGTTAATTGTATGCAAAAGCTTGCTCTCACCTCTCTCTCTCTAGCTCATGCATGCGTCTCTCTTGTACCCATGCGCCTTTACCCCCTCCACTTGGTACTCAGGTGTCAAGAAAGTTGGCACCAACTGTATGCGTGTGTGATTAGAACTGCAAAAGAGTGTAGAAAGATTTTCTTTCCTTGTCTTTTGGGAGGAAAATGTCATGAAAATTTTACAAGGAGTCCCTTACGTCTCGAGAGATTAAACTTGATATTTTATCGACTACATTATAGGTATTTTCGATGACTAGAAACTTTCCTGTCCCTGTCTAGGTTTGCTTGACGAAATCTCTGTTTAGTTAGAAGAAGCTTACGCCTGCCTTTGCGAATTAACTGTTTTGTCAGAATACCATGTAAATTACCGTGCTAGAATATGAATATAAAATTTGGTTTGTTAATTTCCTTCTATGGAAATTCTTCTACTTTAAGTTCTCCCTTTCGCCCGCAAGTCTATATTGTTCGCTATACTTAGTTAGTTTGCTATTATCCTTGCGAGCGATTGTTTGCTATGTCGCGTGTTCTTATCTTATGTGATGGAACCGCTTCAATTCACTACGATTATTTCTTCTCTATTCGAATTTTATTACATTTAATTTTTTATTGATTAAGAAATATCTGCTTATTTAGTTGTATAAATAACTAAACTGTATGTGTACCCAAAGAGGGCACCCACGATACAGGCTATGCCTAGTGTGAGGACACAAGGGATCTACTGTTAGCACAGAAGAGCTAATAGTACTACGTACAGAACGGCCACTCCCTTCCCCGCGCTGATTCAGATACCGCACCCCACCCCTGGAGTCGGAGAGCGAACCACAGGCTCTTTGTATAGGCGCTAAACGCACACATTCACAAACGAACGAGTTTACGCACATATTTGCACGTGCACAAACGTCATTTGGCTATGTATTAGCACAGGGTGCTCATCCAATACAAATTAGAATTAGTAACCCTTCGTAAAAAAGAGATGGCGTGAGGAATAAGATTTGTACTTTAAACGCCATGGTTTCAGTTAACATATTTCTAGGTGGCGCTAATCTTAGAATAAATCCTATATATCTTAGCGCCATCTCGCGGTATTTGCAATTTTTCGATAGTGCTGCACCAAGCGAAGCTAAAGAAGCTTCCGCAGCATCTCAGTTTACTCCGGTGTCATATTTTGTTCTAGGTCCTCTATCTGTATTAGTATAATATTATAGTATCTGTGGTAGTAGTAACAGGTGATTATTTTACGAGCGTTCTGTGGAGTGTCCGAGGTGTGCTGTTAGTTTCAACTACTTTGAATAAATACTTTCAATCGTTCGGCAGCTTCATCCAATCGCTTACTTCCAAGCTGCTCACGCTGTACCCTCTACACCAAGACTCGTCGGGCGCCCGCGCCGATGACGTCACCCTGGTCTACTACCCGGGCGTCTTCAACTACCGCGAGCTGGTGCCGCTGACGATCACGTTCGTCGGCCTCTTCCTGTATGTCTACTTCTCCGTGCGCAAGATTGAGTTCATCAGGTATGGTACTGGGGTTTGCGACGCGCGTAAGTGAAACGAGTTAGGAAATTGTCGCAGAGCTGACGGTTTTCTCAGACGGAAAACAAAAGACCATTAGGCAGGCCGCCCACGTCATACTTTTTGTAGGAGCGATAATCGGGCAGATTTTTTTTTCGGACCGACTTTTTGTTGGACGTGTGCGTTATACTATTGCAATCAGTACGTTCTATTTTCCTCCTACAAAAAGTCGGTCACCGATTATCGGACGTGGGTGGGCAGCCTTAATGCCCTTAATGATGATTTATTAATGTAGAAGTGACTAAAGAGTAGGTATCCCTAATATTTTCCGAGATACAAGCAAAAACCTGAAAAAATAAACCTTTCCCCCCTTTCCCCGCCGCCGGCTCACCCCTCACCCTCGGGGACTTTTAGTATGTTCATCTGGACACCTCAAAGAATAACTGTACCAGTTTTCGAACTTCTGGTTTCCTTAATTTGACCAGGCTAATAGTTTGTCGGTCAATCCTTTTGACGAGGATTTGTACTAAACAGAAACTGACTCTAGAGAGTAAGTTAATGTATTTTTATGCATTATTTGACTTACATAATTAGATACTGATCAGCAGTTCCTTCTCACACTAAGTAGCAGTGGCACATTTGCGGCCACGTTTTGCCATTTGTATCAAGTTAACCCCACTCAGCAGCGCTCTGAGTACAGATCCACAATAAATAATTTGATTTACTTTCATATTCCAGGTCAAAACTAGGCCTCGCTGCCAGCGCAGTCCTGACCATGGCAGGCAGCCTCTCCATGTCCATGGGCATCTGTTTCTATACCGGTTTCACCCTCAGCCTGCAAGGCAAGGAGGTCTTCCCATACCTGGTCATCATCGTCGGCCTCGAAAACGTCCTGGTGCTGACCAAAAGCGTGACCTCCACGGATTCACGGCTAGACGTGAAGATACGCCTCGCCCAAGGCCTGAGCAAAGAGGGCTGGTCGATTACCAAGAATTTACTCACAGAAATCACAATTTTCACACTCAGTTTCTTTACATTCGTCCCGTTCATCCAAGAGTTTTCCATCTTCATGATTGTCAGCCTGATATCGGACTACTTTATACAAATGGCGTTTTTCGCCACCATTTTGGGGATCGATGTGCGCAGAATGGAATACTACCAAGATCAGAACAGCAGATTGCACCTAAAAGAGTACTTCAACTCGACAAACGCTTTAAATTGGAGGTATAACTATGGCGACGACAGCAGTGAGACGCCGCCTAGAATGACCAAATCAAAGTCGCATCCGAGACTGAACGGTCTAGCTCAAAGCCCAACAGACGTAGTAGCTAAGCGAAAAAGCAGTCCCAAACACAACGACGCGCGAGTCCCCAAACGCATCAGACTAGTCAACTTCTGGGCGAGAACCCGCTTCTTCCAACGCGCCTTCATGCTATGGATGGTCG